>JAULBY010030685.1:0-15780 GCA_032358315.1 Ophiocytium majus
AGGGGCAAGGGGTAATGTGGCGGGAGGAGGGGGGGCGGGGGCACCAGGTCACACGGCATGACCTTCGTGTCGTCATTGTAGCCATGCATGTGCATGTGCATCATGTCGATGGCGCTGCTCTTTGTGGGACCGAAGTGCGCGCCTCGTGCATGCGGCAGAGGCAGGGGCAGCAAGGGGGGGAGATGAGTCACACGCAGCCGCCTCGGTGCCCCCGTCTTTCCCCCGCCCTTAGGGGGGGGGGGGGGGGGGGGGAGGGGGCGGTTTGCGGCCGCCTGTGTTAAAAGTCATTCACAAGTGCCGATGAAAGTATGATGAAAACACACACACACACACACACACACACAAGTAAGCCCTTTTGGTAACTGTACTCTGCATCATCGCCAGCCCTCAACAACACTGACCGGCGCGTGTCGGTGCGGGGGCTGTCTGGTGTGTTGCCAGGTGGGCAAGTCACCCCACGGGCTTCGGCGTGGCATTTTGCTCCAGCCAAGGCAGTGCACCCCCCACAGGCTTCGGCGTGGCATTTTTGCCCCAGCCACGGCGGTATCTGGGCTCAGCAAACTTCCAGGTCTCTCCCACAAATTGACTGGCATGCGCATGAGAGACGCGCCGCACCAGGTTAGGTGGGGCAACTTCAACTGCTTGAGCAACTTTCAAATACTTCCTGAAGTAATGGCAGTAGACGCACCGTCGGTCGGGTCCACAAACTTGTGGGCGCGCTGGTGGCGCGCGGATATCCGCCGCCTGTGCTAGAAATCGTTTACGAGTTCAATCAAAAAATTGTGCTTAAAAAAAAAAAAAGGCGGTCGCCGCCTGCCTCAAGTTCAGAAGTATACCCGTACCCCAAAATGCAGGTAATCCACCGTTGGCCGGGTCCACAAAACTTGTGGCCGTGGTAGTGGTGCTCCGACCCCATGGCGGGGCCCAGCACACAACTTCAACTACTTGAGCAACTTTAAGTAGTTTCTACTTCAACTAGTTGCAGTGGACGCAACGTCAGTCGGGTCCACGAACTTGTGTGCGTGGTAGTGGCACTCCCACCCCATGACGGGGCCCGAACTACAACTGCTTGGGGGGGTACTGCTGACTGCTTGTGCCTGTGGGAGCAGAAACAAAATAACCAAATAATACTTCGTCAATAAAAGTTTTGGTTGGCGCGTGCATCACAAACGCGACGTACCGTCGGTCGGGTCCACAAACTTGTGTGCGTGGTAGTGGCGCTCCCACCCCATGGCCGGGCCCAAAAAAAAAAATCTGCTTGGGGGGGTGCTCTTGGCTGCTTGTGCCTGTGGGAGCAAAAAACATACTTTGACGTAATGATAATTTGGGTCGCGTGTGCATCACAAACGCGACGCACCGGCGGTCGGGTCCACGCACTTGTGGGCGTGGTAGTGGAACGCCGTTCGCCGCCGCCAGAGTGGAAAATTCATTTACGAAGTCGATCCAAAAATGGTGCTAAAACAAACAAAAAAATGTGGTCGCCGCTGCCATACTACTACTACTACCAAAAATTAGAAGCATACCGGTACCCCAAAATGAAGGTAACGCACCGTCGCTCGGGTCCACAAACTTGTGGGCATGATAGTGGCGCTCCCACCCCATGGCGGGGCCCAGCACTCGGTCGTGGAAGGTGGCCAGCGGCATGCCGCCGCTTACGCGCACGCGCCGAAACACCTCCGGAAGACCCCCCCGGTCCTGCGCCTTACCCCACAATGTGGGGGGGCGGGGGGGCGAGCGGCAGCAGCAGCCTGGCGGGGGGAGTTGGTTGTAGGGTTGTGCAATGGTAACCCATTTAATTTAAGTACTTCGAAAGTACACCGTATACGGAGCCTATGTACAGCGTACATGTGGGCCACTGGTTCTGACCAAGTGGATAGACCACCACACAGGCTTCGGCCTGGCTTTCTGCCCCAGCCACGGGAGTACCTGGGCTCAGTCACCGTTGTGGTTTCTTTCACATGCCTCGTGTTTACAATGAATAATGACAGAGCTTGGCGCAGGAGTGTGTGAACGCTGTCGCGCACCTTAAGGATGGGGTCGTGGTGGGCAGGTCCGGCGCTGCCTACTACTGCTACTGTAGTATTACTACTGTAGTACTACATACCTGAAGTACGGTGTACTGCGAAGTACAGTGCACTCGCGATTTAGGTTGCTTTGATTCAGCGCGGTATGTGGCTCAATGCGGGTCCCAGAGTTATGTCACAGACCACATAATTGTGTGTGAACGATACACAATGCCCCATTCGATTTAGTGCAGGTCTTGCTTTGGTGCGGGGTGCTAGGGAGCGACACTACCCCGCATCAAATCGTGAGTGCACTGTATGTGTATACGCCGTATAAATACCACTTCAGAGGTAGAAGTGCGTTTGAAAAAGTACGGCTACGCCGCATTCACATACTTAAAAAATACATTATACGGCGTATAATGGAAATTTATACACTGCCGCGCACCTTGAGTATGAGGCCGTGCTTGGGCAGGTGAGGAGCGGCCTCCCTGGCGGCCTTGATGGCCCTGCTCTTGCAACAAGCCACATACGCCGTGTATGGAGCTTATACACAGCACACACGGCTCAATGTGTACACTTCTGTTCTGAAATACTACTAGTACTTCAGTAATAAATAATGACAGTAAGAGCTTGGCGCAGGAGTGGGTGGCCGCTGTCGCGCACCTCGAGTATGAGGTCGTGGCTGGGCGGGGCAGGAGCAGCCTCTTTTGCGGCCATATATATATATATATATACATATAAATTGATATGCACACATGCCGTATGAAGTAGTACCTCGGAAGCACGTCATACGACGTACTTCAGAAGTACTTCTGAAGTATGATAAAGCTTTTAAACGCTTTTCGCGCACGTTGAGTATGAGGTCGTGTTTGGGCAGGTCCGGTGCGGCCTCTCTTGCAGCCTTAATGGCCTTGCTCTTGCGCTTGATGAGCCGCTGGATGAACTGCTCCTCGGGCTTTGGCAGCTGCAAAGGGGGGCACGAGCGTGGTGCGGAGGACGGAAGGGGGCACCTTGAACCACTGCCCAGGCCTCCGTATACTATCAAAATACTGCCAGTACATGGACGAAACATGCTTCTAGTAACGATAATACTCCGACTTGCTTACCAGAGCATACTTTGGAGTACCTACGGAGCATAATCTCCTTGCGCCTCGGCAGCTGCAAGGCGGGGGGGTGCGAGCATGGTACACAGACAGACGGGGCACCTTGCATCACCAGCGCAGACCTCTGACACCACTCGAAGACTTGTACTACTACCTTAAAGTACATGGAAGCAACACTGATGAAAAGAACACGCCGACGTACTGCGAAGTACCTATCAATGGCGCATGCCCTCAGAGGCTCCGGTTAGTTGATCTCGCGAGCATTTACGAGTGAGTTCAAGTGCGTACTTCCTGAACAACGTCAGTATTTTGGGGCAGGCGTGTGCGGAGACAGGGGGGGCACCTTGAACCGCTGTGCAGGCCTGTGAATACTACTCAAACATATGGAAATCACATCAATGAAAAGAATACCCCGACAAACTTTGGAATACCTACAAAGTTAACCTCAAAGTACCACCGGAGCATGCTCTCAAAGACTCCAGTTGATTGAGGTTAAGAATATGTACGAGTTAGTCCAAGTACTTTGAAGTACGTATTTCCTCAACAACGTCAGTATTTTGAGGTACACTCGCAGCCTCAAGCTGTGTCCACCTTATGCACAGGTCTCCCGGGGCGACGGCCGCTGCCAATGGCGAGCGATGTACAGCTTGATCAATTCTGAAATGGAAGCATGCTCTCTCACTACTGTAGTAGGGATGGGTCACGGTGCATAACGTATTTTATGCGTTATACTACAGTAGTACAAAACACGGCGTGGCGTATTCCTATGTAATTCTACGCTCAAAAATGTGATATACGGCATACTTGCCGTACAAATACATTCATTACGTTTATACGCCGTATTTACATACATTATACAGCGTATAATGCGAACTTTGTACGCTGTGACCCATCACTACTCAATTGTGAAAACGTGGAGCTGTGCGCGCACCGGCTACCCCCCCCTCCCCCATCACAACCCATGTACTTCTGAAGTATATACTTGAAGGTCATGTACATGTACATACATGGTTACATATACTTAAACCGAAACAAGTATTTCAGTGCATCTGAAATGAGTACTGTTGCCTGTGTGGTGTAACAGCCGAAATACTTTGAAGTACATCGAAATACGTGCACGTCCGCACCTGCCCGGGCCCGCCGTAGAGGTGCTGCGCCTGCATGGTGTGCAGCAGGTGCGGCGGCAGCCCGCAGCACACATGATTGCTTTTTTCACTACTATAATACTAGTACACTGGCACCGAACCGCGAACGATTGATGTACTTCGAAGTAGGCACTATTTTTGTTTTGTGTGGTAGTCAAAATACTACCAAGTACACGCAAGTATGTGACGTGTCCGTACCTGGCCGGGCCCCCCATACAGGTGCTGCACCTGCATGGTGCGCTGCAGGTGCGGCCATCCCAACCACTCATACTTCAAAAACGCATACTTCGAAGTATATTGAAACAAGTGGCAAGTACACATGGATACATATACTTCAAAGTTTACTTCTACTGAAACAGGCACCGTTGAAGGTGGTCTTTCAAGTATTGTTTCTATTGGTGTGACTGTCAAACACATCGAATCATGTGCCCGTCACACGCACCTGGCCGGGCCCCCCGTGAGGGCACTGCGCCTGCATGGTGCGCAGCAGGTGCGGCCATCCCGACGACTCACAGTCCAAACACTTGTACCACTTGTGAAGCACTTCACGAAGTACTTCGAAGTATATCGAAACAAACACTTGAAGTAGGAGGCACAAACCTGCCCGGGCCCACCGTACAGGTGCTGCGCCTGCATTGTGCGCAGCAGGTGCGGCGGCAGCCCGACGCCGTCGCCGCCCTCCATATCCATCGCAATGCCCCAGTCATCCAAAAACAGGTACTGCGAGAACGCCGCTCGGTCCGGGATGAATGTTTCCGGGTTCTGCCACAAGTCGCTGGAGAGGCCCACCAGGGAGTCCTGGGGGTGCACCTGCGGGGCGGGTTGAAATAGAAAAAAAAATGAAAGGTTGCATGGCCGCGATGCTGCCGTGGCTGGGGCAACTATGCCAAGCCGAAGCCTGTGAGGTGGTTTGCAAACACCAGAGTCAACCTCGCACACATGCAACATGGTTGGTGGTGGGTCACAGTGTATAATGTGTCAGGGTTCTGCCACAAGTCGCTGGGCAGGCCCACCAGGGAGTCCTAGGGGGTGCACCTGCGGGGCGGCGGGTTGAAGTTTGTGTATTAGCCAAGAAAAAATGAGGACATGTGGAAAACGGCAGATTGAAGTGTTGTACAGAGGAGCTGAAACAACGGTGTGCGCAGCGCGATCGCCACCAACAGCCCAGCCCGCACGAATGCGGAGAGGCCCACCAGGGAGTACCGAGGGTGCACCAGCGGGCAGATCAAAGCGTTTTACGTACAGACAAGATAAGAAACGGCGTGCGCAGCGCAGTCGCCACCAAAATAGGAACCGGCGCGCATGGAGCATGATATCATAAGCTCGACAATTTTGGGTGGGCCTTGCGCACTGGCAGGCACTGCATGGTGGCAGCACCACACGTGTCAGGCGGCAGCGATGGCTGTCATGCAGAAAACGAAGTTTTTACTACTGTCGTAACGTAGTTTTACACGCATGAATGGGCTGGAGAAAATGTACAAATGTTACTCATTTTGTACGTTGTACACACATGAACAGGCTTGAGGAACATTACTAGGTGCCCACAAAGGTACTACTAGCAGTCACTGCTTGAAGTGCATCCTTGCTGTTCAAGTTTGGTACGCGCTGTCCTGTACCACCAGGCCGTCGGCAACAACAGGCCTGTGGTGTCATGGGCCAGTTGGACGAATGAACTGAGCTTCCCAACCTCGCCATGCCGGTCGCGCACTCTTGGCGCTCGCGGTCCTGAGCCACGCCCTTGGCAGGCAACCTCAAGTAAAAACATATGACGACCCAGACACGGTGTCACGGCAGCTGCTGCAAGTAGCAGTGGGCAGAAGTCGCTGCCGTAGCGTGGTGCAGTGTCCCCACACACCCGGGGAGGGTGTCATGCCCGGGCGGCAAGCATGCATCGTCAGGGCTGCCCTGCTGGCGCACAAGCGGTGGGTCAGCGTTTGAGTTCACCTTAAGATATGGGGGCGGGGGCAAGCGTCGTGCCATGGCTGCACGCTCCAGCAAGCTCCTTCGCTTGCACTCCACTAAGCGGTGAGACGCCGCTGCTGCAGTGATAGGTCCGGGTCTCTCTCTCCCGCCGTGCCGCGTGCTAGCGCTGTGTGACTTTGGTTCGCCTTCCAAACACGGATTCGGAGGGCGGGAAAAGGAGGGGGGGGGGCGGGCCTGCTGAGCTCGAGCACGCTGCCTTCTGCCACTGGCGCGCCTTCTATTGAGCACGTCATCGACGCCAGTTTGCTAATCCGCTGCGCATGCTGCTGCACCAAAAGTATGCACTTGAGGAGCACTGCAGACATCACATGATGTGACCTGCACCAAAAGTATGCACTCGAGAGAAGCACTGCAGACATCACATGATGTGCCCACTACCCGGAATTTTCGAACTCAAAGGGGGCTGTTGAGTAAGGGGGGTACGGTGGTTACGGGGGGTCTTAATAAAAGTACAGCATGTGTCATGGAGTACATGGCGCTCCCTGGTGTGTGGGGGGAGCGTGGTGTTCCGGGAGCTGGGGGGTGGGAGCAGGTCCCCTGGGACATGGGGCTGTAAACCCTTAGAGTAGTGCTCTGGCAACATGCCAGGCTTCCCTTAGAGTACTTCTGAGCATTGCCAGTTTTTTCGCTACTGGTACCTGTCTGATTTTCGGGTTACGACACGCATCGTGTGCAAAGGGCTTTCCGCGCCCTAAGCGGAGTTTAATAAAAGTACAGCATGCACTTCATCGACTTGCTTTTCAAGGGGGGGGCACGTTAGTTAAGACCCCCCCCTAGCGAAGGCGCGAAGCCGCGATAAATTTTCAGGGGCTGCACAGCTGCTGCAGCAGCTGCTGCGCCCGAGACCGCGCAACTCACACATTAATTACACTGCGCCGCAGCCCGCGTGCACTGCAAGAAAAAACATTTTAGCTGCATGTACAGCAATGTTTCAAGTTGGTAACAATTGCAGGGAGCCTGAGCTGCTCCGGAGTCCCCCCCGCCCTTACTCTCGATGATGCGGTGCTGCGGACGCACTTCGCGCAGGCAGAACTTTATAAGACGTGGGTACATTGGATAAGCCCCCCCCTCCCCTAAAAAACATGGGCTCCACACCCCTAAAATATGCCAAGGGAGGGGGTCTTAACTTCCGTAACATACGTACATATATGTGCGCATGACAGACAACAGCACGGCAGCGACAGCACACGCAGTCCACCATTCAGGAAGCTGCTGCGCCAGGCAGCAGCACACACCATGCACACGACCTGCTTGCACGCCATGTGCACTCGTATGCACGCCATGTGATATTACCATGTCCTCCAGCTGCCAACATCTGCGCCTCGCTATGTGCAGTCTATCTACACACGCTGCGACACGCACCAGGCGTGCCACCGCCCCCCCTCCCCTCTACCCACCCACCCACCCCCACACACACCGCACACGCCATCACGCATGGGGGAGCCACCACCGCTGGAGCTGACACCACCACCGCAGCCAGGCTGAGAGGCGAGCGAGGCGTCCGAGTGGGCAGGCCGGCCTGCCATAGGATATACCGCTGTCTGGAGTCCCTACCTCACACACCACCCCCACCAAAAAAACGCCGTCACTATCAGCCAGCGCCCAGCATGCTCCCATCCATAGACAGCGCCGACAGCGGCACCCCCCGCGCCCGCCCCCGCGCCCCCCCCCCCCCCATTTTCGACCCTGGATATGCTGCTGCAAACCCCTCCCGTCCGCCCTCTGGAGAGCAGGGGAACGACAGTGGCGATGGCAGTGACAACGCGGTGGCGGCGGCGCTGCTGCTGGCGCTGCGCAGCGGCATGGCGCCATCTGCGCTGGTGCTCAGCAGCTCGGGGGGGGGCGCTAGGGCGCGGTGCGCAAAGGCGCGCAGGCGCTGGCCTGGGTCCTGCCGCCTTTGCTGCTGCTGCTGGTGGTGGTGGTGCTGGTGCTGGTGGTGCTGCTGCTGCTGCTGCTGCTGCTGGTGGTGGTGTTGCTGCTGCAGGGGCTGCTGGTGGTGCTGGTGCTGCTGCTGGTGGTGGTGCTGGTGGTGGCGGGGTTGTGGCTTGCGCTGGGCGCCGGCGCCGGCGCCGCGCGCTTCCAGCTTGTGCAGGCGCCTGCGCCGCGCGAGCATGGCCGCAGTGGCCTGTGTGTCGACAGGGCAGGAGGCAGGAGTGAGCGATGTTTTCGAAGTCAGGTGCTGGCGGGTGAAGTTGAAGTTGTGTGAAGTTGAACTTGTGTGACGCTGCCGCGCTGTGAGTTTTTGTGCACGCATAAGCTTGTCTGGTGAGGGCGGCGGGAAGTAACCCACAAGCGAAAAAAATGTATGTATTTACTGTACTTCCCTCCGTGTTGGGCGCGGACAGCCCGTGCACACGCGTGCTGGACTGGAGACAGTGTGACCAACCGGGCGGCTGCCTCATAGTCCACCTTCAAGTATGTGCACTAATACTGCAGTGTAGTAGTATGCATTTCACTTGTACACATTGCTGCCAACACCGCAATAATAGGCACGATGCGACAATGAGGTGGGCCCTGCATGCTGTGCATGTCAAGTACTATGAGTGTACGCCTTTCACATAGACATGTACTGGAAATGCCATTGCTCTGCACATGACAACCAGCACCAGAGACGAGCGATCACCAAGCTTCACAACGTGCAGTGGGCATTCAAGTGTGTTTGTGTTCCACCAGCGCTGAGCTAGCGTGCCATGTCTAAGAAGCCTCCAAGGAGCCTCTAACACGCATGAGTGCCAAGCTTGTGAAAGTAGACGGTGCGCATCACGGCCAAACAGGTGTACAGAGGAACATTGTGCGGTGCCACGGGTGTGTCGTGCCAGTTAAAGAGGGTGGCCCGCAAAGCTGTCAGCCTGGCACCTCGCAGTCGGCGTGTTCACACTCAGCACAGCGCAGGCTGTTGTAACGTATCGTACCTGCCTCGAGCTGTGATACATGGATGCTGCATAAGTCTGGGTGAACTCGGCACAGGGCCACCAACTCTCTGCACGGCCGCCCCACAGGTGCACAGAGGAACATTGTGCGGTGCCACGGGTGTGTGGTGTCAGTTGAAGAGGGTGGCCTGCAAGGGCCTTGCAATGTGCGCGTTCACACTTCACGCAGCGCAAGCTTTGCATCGTGCCAACCTCGAGCTCTCCCATGGATGCGGCATATTTTGGAATAACTTCGGCACAGCGCCAGCACATCTCGCCGCCTGCATTTGCACCACCTGGGAAGCCGCAAACGGTCCACCTATAGCTGTGCATTATCAACACACACACATAATCAAGCACGATGTACCTCAAAAGTATGCTGTAGGTGTGTGAATGCCTGCAGCATCATAGCGGCACTGGCTACGGACGCCCTCGAAGGTGCCTCCCGTTGCTAGTTGTGCACTGCTGCAAAGGTACCTGCATCCACTGCACTGACCGACCATGCAATATGCTACTGTCCAGCATATCGTGACCCCTGGGGACACCCCGAGTGAGCCCTTCCATGTGCAGACAGGTTGTTGGCACAGAACAAGTGAGTCGTGCACTCGAGCGTTTGATGTTGGCGTCACACATCAAAGCAGCGGTGTTTCATGCTATGGTTCAGTAGTGGCGTCTAAGTTGCTGGCCACCCAGCACACAGACAGGGTGTTGGCGCACCGCAAGTGAGCCGTTGGCTCGAGCGTTTGATAGTGGCATCACACACTGAGGTACTGGTATTTCAGGTCATGGTTTACAAGCGACGGCCAACTAACCTACCGCACACAATGAAGTCGGTGGGTCCAGCTAAGTAACTCTTCTCATTTGGGCGCTGAGAACTGGTTACAGCCTTGTGTGCGTTGTACATGCGTTGAAGTGAATGTGTACTGCAAGTATACCTATTGTATAAATTCATGCTTTTCTGGCATGAATCCTAGTACTCTCACCTGCTCGCTGGTGAGCCCGCAGTCCTCCATCGCATATTATGTTTCAGGTTTTTTTGGAACTGTTACAGCTGGCGTATGTTGTACATATACTTCATACTTCAAGTAGTACTTCAAAAGTACTAGTAGTATGTGTGTATGGTATCAGTCAATACTTTTCTGGCATAAACCTGGCATCATTACCTGCTCGCTGGCGAGCCCCCAGTCCTCTGCGAGCGTGCGCTCAGCAGCGGCATCCCCGCCACCGCCCCTGCGCCCCCGCCGCTGCTGCGCGCCACCCCCCATCGGCTCACCACCATCCGCCGCCACCTCCGCCACAGCAGCTGCCCCCGCCCCCGCGCCCCCACCCACCACGCCGCCGCTCTCAGGCACCTCCGCCGCCGCCACGGCGCCGCCACCTGCTACCGCTGCTGCTGCTGCTGCCGCTGCTGCTGCCGCTGCTGATGCCGCTGCCGTCGCTGCTGCTGCTGCTGCTGCCGTGCCCGTGCTGTGTGGGCTGAGCGGACTTGGAGAGCGATGCTGCCGCTGTGGTGGCGGGCTGTGCCTGGCGCGGGAGTGCCGAGGGGAATGTGCCGCCGCCCCTTGTGTGGTGCTGGTGGTGGCTGGTGGGTGGGATCGGCGGCACTGTGTGAGGTGACCCAGCTGCGGCAAAGGGGTGTGTGGGGGGGGGGTACACAAATGGGACAGTGGCCCACTGTTAGCGGGCGGGCGTGAGGCACGCACGGAAGTTGACGCAGCAGCTGGGGCTGCTGGTGCATGGACGGCCAACCAGAGTATGTGTATTATACCGGTACTTCGGAAGTAGTACAGGTAGCGACCGGCTACGTATTACGGCGCACTGCGAAGTGTAAGGTGACACAGCTGCGGCAAGGGGGGGCGGGGAGGCGGGGGTCCAAGTCTGACAGTGGCGCACTGTTAGGGGCGAGCATAAGGCACCGGCGGGCAGGTGGGCACTGCTGCAGCTGTGGGCTCCTGGTGGACGTTGCACATGAATGTTGCGTTCTCATCTACAGATGTGCTGAAGTACAAGGTATTACGGTCGGTGGGTGGGAGCGACGGCGCTGATGCCAGGTGACCCAGCTGCGGCAAAGGGGGGGGGGGCGGGGGTCGAAGTGTGACAGTGGCCCACTGTTAGCGGGCGGGCAAAATGCACAGGCACACGCAGGAGGGCACTGCTGCAGCTATGGGCTCCTGATACATGGACGTTCCACATGGACGTTCCACCAGAGGTGCTTAATTTATGGTACAGCATCAGGTGCTGCTCGCATTTGAGTGCGTCGTGCTGCGTGTCGTGGTCTTGTCGGCTACAAGCAGCAGGCAGCGGGCAGCATGCTCGACCATTCTTCTTCCAGCTGTGCATGCCATTGGCACAGGGTTTTCCGCGCCCCAAGCGGAGTTCATCAAAAGATGCTCGATCATCTGTTTTGCAGGTGCACACACCATGTGCACAGGGCTTTCCGCGCCCCAAGCGGAGTTCACCAGCAGTACACCTCAGCTGCGGCGTCTAGCGCGGTACTGATAGTACCATGTAGGCCGCTACCGGTGTGGGTACTTCTTATTTGGCATGCATCGGTCGCACTCCATGTGCACAGGGCTTTCCGTGCCCCGCACAAAGTAAACCTCACCTCCCAGGACTCCTCCAGCCGTGGTGATGAAAGTTGTGCCCATTTACGACCTTGTGCATCCCTACGCAGCACGGTGGCGTCAGCCCACCTCCCAAGATTCATCCAGAACCAATACTGGCAGCAGGCTACGGTATGGGTGTACATGCTGACATGCTGCTTCAGCCGCAGACCACGTGCTCAGGGCTTTCCATGCCCCGAGCGGAGTTCATTATAAGTAAACCTCAGCTCCCAGGAGTTCTCCAGCTGCGGCGGCGCAGAACACGATACACAGCACATCTGCCGTATAAATACGTGCATTTGCATATTTTCACACGCCGTATTTAGATACGTTGCCAGCGTAGCATGCGAGCTTTAAACGCTGTGCCCCATCACTACAGACTAGAGAGCGGCACCTCGGTGAAACCTCACCTCCCAGGAGTCCTCCAGCTGCGGCGGCGCATCCCATGTGGGTGTAGTGCTGTAGCAACGTGCCAGGCTTACATTTTAGCATTGTGCTGGGTGTCGTGGTCTTTTTTATCACACTTAAACCTCACCTCCCAGGAGTCCTCCAGCTGTGGCGGCGCGCCCAGGAATGCATCCACGTCCAGACCCACCATGCCGTCCAGCTCGTGGTCCACATACCTCGCAGACTCCAGCGCCGCCTGCAAAAGTTGCATACACCCAACACACCACGTCCTATTCTTCGTTGAACAGCAAACCATGTGGGGTTTACATGTGGAGTTCACGTTTCTGCGAGCAAACCATACCATCCAGCTCGTGGTCCACAAACCTCGCAGACTCCAGCGTGCCTGCATGAATTGCACACGCACGGGCCCCAGAAACAACATGTGTGTGTGTGTGTGTGTAACTTCAAGTGCGGCGAATGATGCGGGGTTTACGTTTTCGTGAGCCCCTGCAGTTCAGGTTGCGGTGACATACATACCTCATAGACTCCAGCGCCGCCTGCAAACATTGCATACATGGGCCCTAGACACAGCACATGATGTGGTTTTGTTTGTTCAACAGTGAAGTCATGTGGGGTTCGCGTTTCGGTGGGCAGACTCCAGCGCCGCCTGCAAAAATTGCACACGCACGGGCCCGAGAAACAGCACACAATGTGGGCTTCGAATGTGTGCAGGGCATGTCAAACAGCTCGCAAATCAGTACAGTACAGTAGCTGGCACATAGTTCAGGAGCATGCATGTGTGCGGGCACGCACATTGGACGGGCACCTGAGAAGCGCGCCAACTGTGGAGCACAAAGAGGTACACACACAATGCGCACATTTGTACATGTGTGCATGTACATGCAAACTTGCGTGGGTGCATACATAGGTTGCTGCCTAACTCTGCTTGGTACTGCGTGCTTCCATGCATGTACGCTACACAGGATGTGCGTGCGTATACATTCATATCAGATGTGCTTGCAACAAAAATATTGATGGCCATAGCTCAGAACCATGCACTTCTACTTGCAGTATTGAGGGTAGTAGCTCAGAAGCATGTAAGACTGTTGTGTACCAGGCACACTCATTAGGTGGTCACCTGTAGAGCACGTCGCACGTGGAACCAATCTACATAGTGGTAGTATATACTACTGAAACTCGGAAGGTACTAGTAGTATACTATAGTAGTATACTACCGGTACTTGAAGTATACAGTACACAGTATGTAGGTAATGCCACTACATGGTTTAAAATTTACATGTGAACACAGCCGTGAATTGAAATCCGCAGCTCTGAACCACTTCTACTTCTACTTGCAGTGTTGAGGGTAGTAGCTCAGAAGTACTTGTCGAAGTATGAAGGGCTATCGGTACTTCCAGCCAGGCGCACTCATTGGGCGGTCACCTGTAGGGCACGTCGCACGTGAAACCCTCGGAAGGTGCGCTGCAGCTTGGTTGCCGCCTGCCTGCTTGCAGCCGCCTCCGCCGCTGTAGCGGCAGCTCTGCACGGCAGCAGTAGAAGTAGCACAGTTGAAGTAGCATGCTCAGCAGCAGCAGCAGCAGCAGGTGAAGTGGCGCAATTGAAGTGGTGTGCTCAGCAGCAGCAACAGCAGTAGTTGAAGTAGCACAGTTGAAGTAGTGTGCTCGGCGGCAGCACCAGCATTAGCATCATCATCATGCGCAGCGGCACCGGCAGTAGTTGAAGTGGCACAGTTGAAGTAGCATGCTCAGCAGCAGCACCAGCAGCAGCACCATTGCCACCATCATCCGCCGCAACGCCATCATCCGCCGCAACGACCGCAGCAGTTGAAGTGGCACAGTTGAAGTAGCATGCTGAGCAGCAGCACCGGCAGCAGCATCACCATAATCACAGGCCGCCGCAGCAGCAGGAGCGGCAGCAGCCGCACCAGTGGCAGCAGCAGGAGCAGCAGCGCACCACCTGTGGTGCAAAATACCAACAGCAACAAGAAGCACCGGCAGGCATGAACCAAACCCGGTGGAGCTGGTGTATATGGCCCAGTGCAGCTTTGTGTGGTAGGTCCAGACTGCTACAGGCAGTGGGCCTACAACCCTATACATCGACACAGAGGTGCGGATAGGTGTTGGCACCCGCGCATGGCTTACACTTCTTGACGAAACACAAGACGCAGGCACACGCAGGGTGCCAACCAGGACAGAGTCACCCCGGCTAGGGGGTTCGCTACAGTAGGATGCTGGGAGCCGCACTCCCTTGAACTTTCAGCCAGAGCAGGTGGAAGCACAACCTCAAGTCTTCTTGCGGCCGGTCGTGAACTCCAGCACAACTTCAACAAGTCCCTCAACTTCAAGTCACAACTTCAAGTCCTGTTGCGCCCTGTGGTGTAGCGAGGCGCGAGGTGGGCGCTGGTTCCCATGCTGAGTACAGGATGCACATGTACCGGTACAGCCTAATGCCTACTTCAGAAAGTATTGTCCTGCCCGTCAAAGCGACAACATGTGCATGCCTTGTGTGCGTTTGACGCCGGACAGCAGGGGCAGCGTGGAGCAGTGTGTAGGGGGGGGGAGGTGCCCCTTGCGTGTGGGGTGGGTACCACCATTTGTTCATGCGGTTTGAACACATACCTTCAACTAGTACTTGAAGTAGCGCCGCGGCAGCTGGCCCGCCACCGCCACTGGTACCACTGCAGAACGCGCGTTGCCGCCACCGCCGCCACGTCATTAACACATGCCACCCCACTGGTACTTGTGTTTATTTTGTGTATGTTTGATGCCGGGCAACAGGAGTGGTGGGTATGGGGGGAGGTTCCCCCTTCCAACGGAAGACTTCATACCATTTGGTCATGTGTTATTAGTACAACTTATTGCACAGACAACTTCAGCAAGCACTTCAAGTAGCGGCACGGCACCTGGCCCGCCGCCGCCCCTGGTACCACCCCCCGGGTGAATAGTGCCTACTATGTGTTCATGCGGTTTGAACAGACAACTTCAGCAAGTACGTGAAGTAGCGCCACACCGCACCTGGCCCGCCGCCGCCCCCGGTACCACCGCAGCACGCGCCTCGCCGCCGCTGCTGCCACGGCATCAACGCACACCACCCCACTGCCACTTGTGCATGTTTTGTGTATGCTTGCTGTGGACCAGCATGAAGCACAGTGTACAGGAGGACGGGCAGGCCACCGTTCTGTTCGGCAGCATCAACACACAACTTCAACAAGTACTTGAAGTAGCACCACACCGCACCTGGCCGCCACCACCACCGGTACCACCGCAGCACACGCCTCCCCGCTGGGTAAATACTACCACTTTTTTCAAAGTTTGTTCATGAGGCTTCAACACACAACTTCAACAAGTACTTGAAGCAGCGCCACCGCACCTGGCCCGCCGCCGCCCCCGGTACCACCGCAGCACACGCCTCCCCGCCGCGGCCGCCGCGGCATCAACATACACCACCCCACCGCCACCCGCGGGCAGCGGTGGCACGACGCTTGGCAGGGGTGGCGGGGGCTCTGCTCTGCGGACAAAACAGCCGGCGCCGCCGCCTGTGCTGGCGCCACCGCCTGCGGTCAGATGGAGCTGCAGCTGCCGCTGGGTCTCCTGTTGGCGGCGGCCGCGGGGGGGGGGGGGGGG
>JAULBY010030696.1:0-15780 GCA_032358315.1 Ophiocytium majus
CCTTTTTCTGGTCATGCGCACCGTGTGCAAAGGGCTTTCCGCGCCCTAAGCGGAGTTTAATAAAAGTACATACATGTAACACATGTATGTGTACGCATGATGGCACCATGGATGAATTCATAAACACATGCATGCACAAGGCGCACAGGGGCGTGATCACAAGTGGGCAAGCCCTGCGGCCCCGCGGCCTTCAAATCTCCACATCCACAATAACAAGTGACAGTCCATTCATGCACTAGTCGCTGTCGTCAAAAGTGGTCCGCTTGCCCGCAAACGCCGTGAGCGCCGCGGCCTCCTTCGCCTTCTGCTGCCGCCGCGCCACCCAGGACCCATGCAAGTTCGCCCCCCCGCCGCCACCACCACCGTCACCACCACCAGCACCCCCCCGCTCCTGCTGAGCAGGTGCCCCGCCACCATTCTGCTGAGCACCGCCACCCCGCACTGCCTTTCCGCCCACGCGCTTCCCACCAGGCGCTGCGCCATCCCCACCGCTGCCACCGCGCCTATCCGCCCTGCCACCGCCGCCGCCTGCGCCGCCTTTTCGCATGCCCCTGCCACTGCCGTCTCCCACTTCGCCGCCGCCATGGCTGGCGCGGTCGCCTGTGCCGCCCTCCCGGCGCTGCCGCCTGGTGGGGCGCGACGCGGCGGCGCGCAGCAGCGGCGCCGCCTCGCCGTCTGGCAGCTCACCGCTGAGGCTCGCCACAAATACGGCGCCGTCGCCCATGTGGATGGCGCTGCCAAGGGGCACGCCCTTTCTGCCTGCGCGTGACAAGCCACAAAAGCATGGCAATGTCTGTCCTATGTAGCATGTCGGGGCTGCTGCTGCTGCGCGGGCGCAAGCGCTGCATGCTGTGCGAGGCCGCGCGAGCTACATGGCACGTAGGCAGCGCGTCCACACATACCGGGTGGGAGACTGGCACGCGCCACCACCACGAGCGCCGCAAAGTTTACACAGCAGGCTTGAACCGCACCAAACAACGCAGTGGACACCAGCATCTAAGACAGCACATTTGCGCAC
The DNA here is from genome assembly GCA_032358315.1 of Ophiocytium majus. NCBI lineage: Eukaryota > Xanthophyceae > Mischococcales > Ophiocytiaceae > Ophiocytium > Ophiocytium majus. The sequence goes on from JAULBY010030696.1 coordinate 1,019, forward strand.
GCAGCCCCACCTTCTCGCGGTTTTAACTGGTCCTGCTGCTTTGCGCCCTTTTTCAGCGGCCGCGGCGGGCGCCGCCCCTCCTCCAGCGCCAGCTTTGTTTTTCGCCTGTGCGTCGCCCGGGCCTCCAGCTCCTTGAGCACGGCAGTCATGCGCGGGTGCTGGCGGTGGCGCGCAGCGGACAGGTGCACAAAGGGGCATGTGAGCACACTGCGGTGACCTCACGCTGCTAGCGCGGCTGCAATCGCAAACACGCACATGGCGCTGCCTCGCCGTAGCGGAACCACTGGCGTCCCGGCCGCACGAGTGGCCACATGCCCAGGGCAGTCGGACAGGCGACTGGTGTGTGGCGCCACCAGCGGCAGCCACAGCCGCAGCCCACCATGCCGTCACCAGGGCGGCGCCCGCGGCTCACCTGCATCATCTTTTCCACCAGCGCCACACCACGAGGGCCCAGGCGCTCCGCCTCTGCCTCCTTGTTCTGCTGCCCAGTGTGCGCCAGCCCCAGCGAGCGCAGGCAGCGCATGGTCACGGCGTCTGCGGGCAACGCCTTAAGGTCCTCAATCTCCCTTGCGGCTTTTTCTATGTTCTTGGCCTCCTTGCGCCTGCGCACCGCCTGCGCCGCAGCGTGTGGGTTGGAGGGCGCATGGGGGTGTAGTGGAAGAGCTAGGGGTGGCATTTGGTGTTGCCGCGCACTGCTGCTGGGGTCCCTGGCAAGGTGTCATGCGCGTGGCAGCGGGCTCAGCAACACTGTCACATCAGAACACATTGTGGCAGATGTGCAGCGGGTGCCAGCTCAATGCAATAAAACTGTCTCTGTGCAGCTGGCTACACAGCAAGCAGAGTGTGACTGGCAGCGTTGTTGGTTGGCGCCCACACTGCCTTCTCGCACCTTTTGCATCATAAAAGCTTTGACAGCCTTGGCCTCCCTGGCGGCAGCCTTCCCTGCCTGATGGACCAGCTTCTGGTCATCATCATACTCCGCTCTGCCTCTTTTTTTCCGTTTCTGCTGTTGCTGTTGTTGCTGTTGCTGTGTCGGTTGTGCTTGCTGCTGCTGCTGCGCCTGAGCACTGTTGCTGTTGCCCTGCTGCTTGTTTCGGGAGACATCTGGCCTGCTGCTGCCATCGTCGCTGACGTCGCTGCTGCTGCTGCCGCCGCCGCCGCCGCCGCTGCTGCTGCTGCTGCTGTCGCTTCTACCGCTAGTGGCGCGTGGCATGGTGGCCGCAGCACAGCCACAACGCAGCACGCCAACTTCAACAACCTTGGCACAAGCGAAAGGCAGGCACCACCAGCCGCACACAGAGTGCAAGGAATCGAACTGCTCCTGCTGCAGATGCAACCAAGCCTCCCGTCCACCGCAGCGTGTGCAGGAGGGCTGACGTCAGCAGTGCATGCCGGCACACACTCTGTGCAGGCAGCATGCAGTGAACCACGCGAAATATGGGCGATTTCTGCCCACGATGTGTGCGACTTTCGCGAAATTCCAGCACCAAGCAACGCAAAAACACAACCAGTCCCTGTTGTCGCACGCCCTGCGCCACCATGGCGCCCGCCGACTCGTACAAGTCTGTGTTGGGAGGCAAGCTGAGCCTCAAGACGGCCAGCCTCTTCAAGGGCAAGAAGCGCAAGAAGAGCAGCAAAAAGTCGGAGGGAAGGGAGGAGCAGCAGGAGAGAGATGCCGAGGAGCAGCACCAGCAACAAGAGGAGCCCGAGGAAGCGGCGGCTGCAGCCGCAGCAGCAGCGCCGGCGGTGGACACGGATGAATTTCTGACCCCTGCGCAAAAACGCTACAAGGCCCAGAAGGCTGCGCTGGAGGACAAGCGTATCAAGGACCTGGTGAAGAAGACTCACAGGGAGAAGGTGGAGGAGTTCAACAGCTACCTCTCCAAGCTCACGGAGCACAACGACATCCCACGCATCAGCGCTGCGGGCAACGGCTGAGAGCGCAGAGGCGACTCGGAATCAACCAGGTGTCGCCGCGGAGCAACGCTGAGGCATGGGTTGTGGTGCGTGCTTCCGTCCTGCGTTGCGCTTGCTTGCAATCGGAGACAAGGTGACGAACGCCGCGGCATGCATGCGGGGCAGTAACCGCTGCTGCGGAGCCTTGTGTAGCCGTTGTGTTTGCTTTTAAGAACAACCACCATCTATAGTGCCATGCTCGTCCACACAGCGACTGGGCCAGCTGACCTTATAGCAACCGGGAGAAACAACCCCTTGTCCCGGAGCTGGCGGCACGTGCTCAGCAGCAGCAGCAGCTGGCAGTCAGTGGTGGGGATGTTGCTGGTTGGTGCTATACAAAGTGGCAGGCAGTGAGACAGGGCCACCTTGTGTGGCGTATGCCGCCCCTGATGCACGCGTGCATGCCCGCCGTGCCCACCTGCAATACGACGTAATAGACCGTGTGCATACTTGCGAGCCGCTGTGGTACGCATCAGTGCAGTCCTGCATGCCGTGAGTGCAGTTTCGTGTCGCCGCTTCTGCAGATGCGTGTGTGCATGCTCTCTCAACGGCGTGCATGCAAACATTGGATACTTGGTTTAGCATGGCATGCTTCCCAGTGTGTGTGTGAGGCCCATGTGATGCTTGCTCATCCATTGGCTGCCACCACGCAGGAGCCACAATGGTGTGCACGAGATGGCATAATTACCATTTGCTGCCCGCATGGGAGTGAAAGTGTGTGCACAAATATGGGCCTTCCCTTTGTGCATCAACAGCATGCCCCAGTACACATATGGCATGGCCAGTGCGCTACGATACCTGTAAGCACAGCTAGCAGTTGCACGGTCAAGTGCGAGTGCGCCAATGGTTGCCGCGGTTGGCACTGCGGACATGCTCGCAATCGTGGGCACGTGTTCACACACGGTGGTGTGCAGCAGCACTGGCACTCAGCAGAGCACACTCTAAATGGCACAACGTCAGTCACTTTGTCATAACAATCAAAGGTCACATTGGCCACCCATGTACAGCACTGCACGCCTCAACGCGGTTGTGTCATGCCTCCAAGCGCCCGCTACCGCTCTCACTCGCAGCTGCTAACCCATCCAGGGCGCAACGCCACAGCACTCCCCACCCCCCCGCTGCCGCTGCTGCAGCGCTCTCTACGTCAACGGCCACCTTGCGGCAGCGCTACAGCAGGCAGAGAGTGCGCCGAGCGCCGGCCAGTGCCTCCTGCTCAGCAGTGCACAGCCACCACACCTGGCATGAGGTGGCAACGAGTGTGCTGAGCATGCTGAGCAGGTGCACAGCTGCTGCTGAGCACAACATGTCACCGGTACGGCGGTGGGGGACCCCTGCGGCGCGGGTACATATCTCCTGCGGCAGACGCCGAGGCGACCACGCGCAGCCCTGGGCTGGCGATGCCCAGGCCGGCTGGCGTGAGCGGCGGCGCAGCGGGCGGCGGCGACGGCGGCGCAACTGCAGCGGTCCTGTTCTCGTTGAAGATGTGCATGGCCTCCATGTTCATGGTTGTCATGCCGCGCAGCAGGGCCCTGCATTTTTTTTTTGGGGGGGGGGGGGAGGCGGAAATGGCCATTTGCAGCAGTTCCGTTAGCTGTGGGTGTGGGGGGCAGCAAGTGGTGGTGACAGCACGGCGTGCGCAGCTAGGGGGCTGCCAGGGCGTGTGCTTGCATTAGGTGAGAGGCATGCACATTGTGGCGGCAAGCAGTCACTGGGCGCGTGCACGCTGGCAAGGCGGTCGCACACCAGAAGCAGGCACTTTCATTGCCTTAGAGCGCCACCGGTGCCTCACCTGCGCAGGTCGTCCTCCAGCTTCATGCCGCGTGCGCGCTCGTACTCCGCTGCCGCCTGCGCCGCCACAAGCGCAGTACCCGTGCACCAGGGGTCCAATATCTACCATCAGTGCACGCCACACACACACACACAGGGGGACCACCACCACCGGAGGGGGCACCACAACCGGAGCCAGGTCGAGAGGGCGTGCGGAGCGTCTCTGTGGGCAGGCCAGCCCGCCATAGGATATACCGCCGCCTGAATTCCCTACCTCACACACACACACACACACACACACACGTCCGCCACAAGCCAGCATTCCCCCGCTGCTGTCGCACTTGGCAAGGCAGAACAAGCTAGTGGGTGTGAGCCAGCCCTTCGCGGGCGGCTCGCGGCTTGCGGTGCGGCGCTTGCGGTGGCGTCACCAACCCACGGAGTACACATATACGCCACGGGTGCCGCACCTGCGCGCCCGCCAGGTCTGCCGCCACCGCTGCGAGCGTCTGCTCGTAGCGCGCGACAATCTTGGACGTCACCGCCTTGAGCTGCGCCTCCGCCTCCACGCGCACGCGTGCCGCGCCCTCGCGCCGCGCCGCGCTCCGCCACCTGCGTCACAAAAGCGCATATGCACAGCGGCAACCGGGCAGCCGCACGAAGGTATCAATGGCAACCCAAATGTGGGCGACACTGGCTGCGGTGTGTGGCGGCCCGCGCAGCAGAGACCCCAGCAGTGGGGGCATGTGAGGTAGCTAGGGTGTACTGGGCGACGTGGCTGTACAGGGGCGGGGCGTGGTGGCGGCTAGCCGCTGCCAGGCGGCACTGCATTTGGGCAGGTAAGCGGGGCTGACAGAGGCCAGAGCGTGAGAGGGGCGCCGCGCTGTGGGCAGCAGCGGTGGCATCGCCCGCACGGCCTGCCTCTGGACCTTGCACTTGCTCACAAAGCTGATGCTTAGGCAGCTGGTGATGCTGTCACTCACCACGCGAACGCACGCCTGCACATGGCGGCCTGCGTCCGCTGGAAGCCCTGCACCATGCTCCGGACCTTGTGCCGGTGCGCCACCGTCTGGTCGTGCCACGCCTGCACAGACCGTGCACACAAAGTAGGCGTGATGAGTACCCCCTAATATGTGCCTGCTGACAGGTGGCGCCTAGGCAGCGCTGTGCTTCATCGGTGCGCTGCTAAGCAGCAGCTGTTACTGATCCACCGCATGCTCGAGCCTGCCAGCCGTGGCGGTCAAACAAGCGCTTGGGTGTTGTGATGCCCACACAGCTGATGGATGTGGCAGCGGTAGATGCTGGCAGGTGCACACGCGTTCGCACGCCGGTGGTTCTAGTGCAAGTAGTACAAGACAAGTGAGCATCGGCATATGGGTTCACTAATGACGTCCCTGTTTTATCGGTATGATCTCATGCAACTGCATGCTTGCACAGAATACATTGACAATCGCTGTAGCATTTATAAAGCCTTCACAGCAAGCTCAAGCCTGAAAAAGGCAGGTCGTTTTACGGCATGTACCTGGTATGCTCTTCTCAATATGTCGCAATTCATGTGTGCAAGTTGCATGCCCCCCAGGCGTCCTGCCAGTGTTGCCCTTCTCGCCTGTATGCAAATCACAAGCAGCAAAGCCGGCAAAGCGGTGCAGCACGATTGGCCGCCAGTGAGCAACTGTCATCGCAGAAACGCAGTGTCAGTGGCAGCACAAGGTGCTCCAGAGCATCGCGGCTGCTGATGCTGCATCCACAAGCAGCTGTGCAGTCAACCTGCCTGCGGCACCAGCTACTCTCCAGATGCACGGAGTACCAAGCCCAGTGGCAGCATGGTCGCACGTTGCCAAAGTGGTGTCACATAACAACACAGCCAACACACACAAGCAAAATGGTTCACCTGTCAGCTGCTGCAACTGCACCTCTACTGCTGCGAGCACATCATCAGTCACACTCCGGGGTGCGCACCTGCTCCGCCTCCAGCGCCCTTTGCAGCCGCCGGTTTTCCGTCTCCAGCGCGTGCTCCCGTCCTGCTGCCGCCGCCTCCTGCGACGAGCGCACCGCCTCCGCATGCGCCAGCGCTGCCTCCGCGTCCGACAGCAGCCGCATCTTCATGTTGACGGCGCTGTCAACAGCGGTCCGCAGGACGCTCTCCCGGAACTGCGCCCGTAGCGCCGCCGCCAACTCGTTGATGTCCTGCGTGATGTGTGAATGGCAGCAGCAGCAGCAGCAGCAGTGTTCAGCGCGCTGCAGCGTTCGGTGCACTGTGTGTTCAGCACACAGTGCGTTGTGGTAATTGGGCTCTGGCGTGTGCGGCTGGCAAATGGAGCAGGGCGGACAAGCCAGTTGAGACGAAACAGCAGGTAGCCAGATGGCCTGTCGCTTACCTCATCCTGCCCACTGGCGACGCGCAAAATTCCCTCCGCCATGGCGGCCTGGCTGTCGGGCACTGTTGTGAGAGGCTGCTGCTGCTGCTGCGCGGTTTCGTCCCCCTTGCCGGTCAGTGAGTCGGTCTCGAAGTCGCCGTCCCTGTCCCTTTGCCCCTCGCTGCTGCTGGGAAACTCGTACTCGAACTCCTGCTGCTGGCCATGCTGCTGCGCAGACGCTGCGCCACTGGCAGCTCGTGCCGCTGTGGGTGATCTTGCCTCCATGTCTGTGTGTGTGTGTGCACTGACCCGTGGTCGACACAAGCAGCTGCCAGCAGCGTTTGACCGTATGGGTAGACACAAAGGTAACAACACCAGACTCGCTTGAAGGGTCCTCGCCGCTGCCACTGTCGATAGAGCCGCCGCAAGGCCGTGTGTTCACCAAGGCACCGCTGCCACTGCCGATACTGCCGCCGCAAGGCCGTGTGTGTTCACGAGTGTGTCTTGATTTTTTTCTTCAACTGCCAGTCGCCAAAACCCCAAAAGCATGCGATTTTCCTCCGAAAATGTGGGCTAGTTCTGGCACCGGAGGCTCTCTGTGGTGCTTGGGAGTTCACTAATTGCCTCCTGGCTGACTGCTCCCTGGCGGCGACGCTGGGTCCGAGCATCCCAGGGGTGGCCGCAACCATGCAGATCTTTGTCAAGACGCTGGCCTCCAGCCTCGTGCTGGAGGTGCAGCCCAGCTCCACCGTGGGGGATGTGATGGCCATGGTGGAGGACCGCGAGTTCCTGCCTGCCGCCATGCAGCGCCTCGTGACCGGCAGCTGCCAGCTGGTGGCTACCGACACCCTCGAGGACGCGGGCGTGGAGGAGGCTGACACCCTCACCGTCCTCATGCACGTCAACGGCGGCATGCGCGCCAAGTGGCGCAAGAAGAGGATGCGCCGCCTCCGCCGCAAGCGCCGCAAGATGCGCCAGCGTGCCCGGTAAACCCAGCAGCACACCTGTGAGGCTGTGGGCGCCGGCTGCGGGCGGTGCGCCAGCGGCAGGCTCGCCCGTTCTTCCCGCGTGCGGGCGGCGAGGCGCGGCGAGGGCTGGAATTCGTGTGTCAGGAGGGTGCGTGCCTGTCTCGCGATGGCGGGCGGGCTGGGTGCAGAGCGTGCGGCTCTCGGCTGCCTAGGGCGGGGGGGGTCGCAGCAGCAATGTACAAAGCCTGCTACGCCTCGTATGCTGGATCTTTCGACCTGTTAAGACTCCTGCTGCCGTTTGCCTTGCTGCTGCTGCCGTCCTGCTGTTGTAGTGTCATCTCTACGCCTGCACCTGCTCCAACCTCAACTTGCATTTTTTTTTCCAGCCCGCAAATTTCTGCTGTTGCTCCGGACAGTGCTGGTGCTTGTTAAACACATGCAGGGGGCAGCCGGCGTACATCGCGCATGCGCAGGCGTCCAGCTTGCACACTTTGGGCGCTCGTGTGACTTTCATGGGCTTTACCACCAAGGAAAAAGGTGAGTTGGCGGGGGCTGTCTGTGAGTTTGCTTTACACACACATTTATTTGACACTGACCGGCGCTTGTAGGTGTGGGGGCTGCCTGGTGCTTTTCACCAGGTGGACAAATCACCCACAGGCTTCGGCCTGGCATTTTGCCCCAGCCACGGCAGTATCTGGGCTTAGCAGCCTTTTAGGTTTCTTCACATTTATAACATGAAGCATGTGCTGCACGAGGTGCTGGCTCGCGCATCTGTGGCCAGCCATGGCTGCTGTGTGTATCGGTGCCATAACCAAGAGGGCACTCATGCCAACAGCTACTTCAGGCTGAAGACGGGTAGCTCTGGTTGGGACAAAGAACAAAAAGCATGGAAGCATTTATGTTTGGGACAATGAACAAAGAGCACTGAAGCATTTACGCGCCCTTGCGCACCCTGTCATGGTGAGCAATAGCGTTGCCTGATTACGACATTCCCATTTACAAGTACATGCCACGCTGATTATGACATCAACCCATTTAGATCATGATGCGGGCCTGTAAAATTGTTGTCAGGGACCCAGCACCCATCAGTTTAGCAGCGTCGACAGTGACCGGTATGTACAGCCATATGGGCTGCAGGTGCCTGCTGCTGGCCAGCCAGCTGCACTGCGCTGGCCAGGCCAACCCGCAGCATGGAGTGGTACGTCATGCCTTCCTTTGTATTCCAGGTGGGGTTGGTCAATGCTCACAGTCCGAGCAGGCGTACCCATGCTGATCCTTGGACAGCAGCAAAACTGCATGCAATGTGGTGACAATTGGCCAGCAAGTTAGCTGGCGCTCCTTTCTCATAGCACATTCTGCTGCTCAAAGACTAGGACTGCAGAGCCTTGTTGTGGCCGGTTCCCCCTCGCATGTGGCCACCGTACGCCCCAGTCAAGCAGACTTGGCACCACAATGGACACGGGTGCCATGCAGCACAGGCGCAGGTGCATAGATTTCCCTTTTGTATTTGCAGGCCGTTTACAGGCCGTTCGGAGCTCAACACAGACCATGTGTTTCAAATCATTTTTTCGCAGTGCTAGACTCAAGTATATTAGGTATGGGTTGGTGGGGCACGTTCTGCACGGTAAGTGCTTGTTGTCGATGGTGCATGCGGCAGTTTACAGCGGTAGTGGCTCTTGCGGCAGGTGAGCACTGTTTTATGGCTCCTGCCACCCCAACCAGATGCTCACTTGGTCATGGCACTTGGCACAGTGCTCAGCAGAGCCCACACCGCGGCTACATGATGTCACCTCCAAAGCTGATGCCAAGCAACAATCATTGGAAGGCAAGCTGGGGTTGGCGTGGCATGGAGGGGCCGGGCAGCACATACTGGGCGGCGCCGCTGCACATGTATTGCTGGAGTAGTGACTGTGCAGGCCAACTCAAGTGCCATGGAAGTTGCATTGAGACTCGAAGTTGCATGCCCTCAACTTGCACCTGCAGTATATGGCAATGGGTATGTGGGCTGCTGCAAACGATGTGTGCAGCCGCACAATGCGCTGCGTCCCGCACGCCAACACCTTCATACTTCTTTGAAGCACTACAGCAGTACACTATACCAGAGCAGCATCTATGCTGGCATAGTGCACATGCCTGCCGGTCGTATGGCGTACCGTGCCAGCAGGGCATTGGAGCCGCCGCCCTGTGACACGGCAGGCAGCGGGTACAGTAAGTTTGGCACATCCGGTGTCACCAACCAGGTACGCTGCTCGCCGCCAGTGCTGACAGTGGCGCGCATTGTGGCCGGTGCCGACAGCGCTGGTGCCGCATGTGCCGGTTGCGCACCCACCACTGCCCCACCACGGCAGCAACAGAGTGTGCACTGCCGGCACACCACCCGCTACAGCTGACCAGCACTGCCAAGTGGCCACGTCTGTGGCGCAGCGGGCGCGTAGCCCTCTGTGCTGGCAGCCAGGCCTGCCACACACCGTCCAGAGCTACACAAAGCCGTGCGGTTGACAGGAAGCAGCATGCGGAAGGCACACCAGGCACGTCTGCACGCCCACCACAAAACTCTTTTTGTGAGAAAAGGTTGTGATGTACTGTCATTTGTTTGGTGTCAAAATATGATGTGCGCATCTGCCTAGGGCCAGGGCAGTGCACACGCAGCCGCTTCCTGCGGCACGAGCATGCCGCTCGCCAATCGTGCTGCCGAGGTGCATGTACACGGCTGTGCGGAGCCAAGGTGCAGTTGCCAACGTATTCACAGTTCCACAGGCTCGATCCCTGCCGCCCGCCAGTAGCGGTGGCCATAGTCCACCAGTATTTGCTCGCCAGCCGCAATCTGCGCACGCGCGCCCGCACGGAGGCCGCACATGAGGTGCAAAGGTGAGTGCCAAGTGCACTTTGTGCGTTGCGGCTGTTGCGTGTGGCGGGGCTTGGGCAAGTGTGCTGACGCTGCATGCAGCGCAAGGCAGGCGGCAGCGGGTAAGGCACCTCACCAGGGGCGGGGTGGCACTTGCCTGTCTGGTTGCCACGCTCGTGACCCGTACAATGCCGCGGTGAGTAACTTTGTTGAATGACGCGTTGTTGTTTGTGGCGCTGCGAGGTGCGGACAGCGGCCAGCAAATACCACACAGCCATGTCATGACTCATTGCGCGCGAATGGCGAGCCCACATCGGGAGTGCATGTGCAACGGCGACAGCAACCACTGTGGTGCGCACGTGCAGATAGCGCATGTGCCAGCAGCTGCTTTCCAAAGCTGGCCCAGCACCGCCGCGCACCTGTGGTTGATGCACCGTATCGCGTTGCCATAGTGACGGGCGCTGATGTGCGTGCCTGCGGCGGTGGGACGAGCTCAGCAAAAGCAGAAGGTGGTGAGCTGCACTGGCGAACTGCCACATCACCTTGTGCATTGGCGCACAGAGCTGTGGTGTGCAAGCCCATACTCTAGCTCATGCCTGTAGGTGCGGTGCCATGTCATGGCAAACCATGGTCGAGAGGCCCGACGCTGCAGTGCCAAGTGCGGCCTGTGAAACTTACCTTCGGGGTGCGAGTTTGGGTATAAGAGGCCATAGGGGTCGTGTCCCACCTCAGTGCTGCAGGCGTAGCACGCAAAGCACAAAGCGCCATGGCGCAAGCGGTTCAGTGCCAACAATGTTTGGTGGCTTGCAACGGACTGCATGCAGCAGGTATAGCGTCACACACATTCGTAAGACGACCATGATGCTCTGCAAAGGTGGTATGCCCAACAACGAAAGCCCAATGCCACAAGACGTGCATGCATCGTGTTTTTTCTTTGGTTTTAGGCAGGTCAGGCGTCGCAAGTTGCTGTTTGTGTGGGCACGTCACCTGCCAGCCTCCGTCTGTACAAGCCCAGCGTACTCCCCTATGAAGGTGCCCGCAGCTATGTCTTCCAGAGCAAAGAGACCCAGCCCTGTCTCCTGCGAAGAGAGCAGTGACATGTGTATAGTTGCCGATTGCGCACAGGTTGGCAAACTGCAGTACCAGCACGGGGCCACAGCTGCCGACACACAATGCTCTCGATGAGATGTGTTGGCATTTGGGCGCATGCCAGGAGCTGTGCCACACAAACTGTGTGTGGCGCCACTGCTACATTGCCCTGTTGTCAGAGAGCTAGAAGTGGCAGCGGCGGCAGCGCATGCCGTCAGCACACACCGTGCCTCCTTCACTGCTCAGCAGGCTTGCTCATGGTAGCCGCAGCTGCGCTCACCATCTTTTTTATGACAACAGGCGCCAGGCGTGCCGAGTCCAAGAGCTCAGCCATCCCCTCCTGCATGGCATATCGTAAGCAGCGGCGGTGGGCTCTGGCACATGAGATGGTGCAGAGGCAGCGAGTGGGGTGCGGGTTCCTTCAGCCGTGCAGCATGGGGCACTTGCCTGTGCTGCTGACGGCAGGCCACAGTCCGGACCTGCGTACGCGGAGTGTGTGGGCATGCACGGCACAGCCTGTTGGCGTCACTGGTGTGGCTGGAAAGTAGAGGCGAGAGGCAGGGTGGCAGTGCTTTGTATGTGGCGTGCCTTTAGGTGGCCAGGTGCGCGGCGGTGGCGGTGGCGGTGTCACGCACCGTAGCCCCACATGGCGTAGTTTTTTAGCAGCTTTTCGGTGAGGAAGATGGGGTGGTGCACGTACTGGCACTCCAAGAGCTCCTCCAGCTGAGCAGCAGGTGAGCGCAAGGCACAATGGCAGCAGCAGCAGCAGGCGTTTCAGTCACATCCAGTTCGGCAGTCTGGCCGTGCAGTACATGCACATCGAAGCAGCAGCAGGAAAGCTAGCCAAACAACATGCGCCCTACATTGTCTGGCAGCAGTGGCATCAAGCACAAACCCCACCACCGCAACACTGAAGCACAACAAAGCACGCATTAGTTATCACACCACCAGTGCCACCAGCCCGGCCAGCCGGCGCCTGCGGCAGGCATCGGGTCCCAACTTCAACGCGGAGCAAACGCCCCGTTTGCACCGAGCACGCGCTCAAGTTACGTCAGGCATGCAAACCAGCAGTGCACCAGCAGCACACACCTGCTCTTTGTCCCACAACTCTGGCTTGTGGCATCCGTCAGGCAGCACGTGCACCTGCGCGGGCCGTTCCAGCCACTGGTGCAAAGGCACGGTGTGCTCGAAACAGTAGTGGGAGAAGGGCTGAGCCACATGGCACAGGTGTACGGAGACTGAGACGTCCCAGCAGCGCTCCGTGTCCAGGGCTCCGTAGCCGAGCCATTGCAGTGCTGCCATTGTACACTGTGAGACGCGTGCAGAACTTGTCGCTGTCTCTCTTTGTGTACCCGGGGCCCCCGGTCGGGCGGTTGCCCGAATCCGGGTGTTCGTCAGGCGGTGTAGTGGCTGCGGACACAGCGCACCACACTTCGAAACTACACAGTATGCTTTTTTGCACATCCAGCATGCCCCACCTTTGGCTACAGTGGGCGTACTGCAGAGGTGTGCGCTCTTGCACAATGCGGAATTGTTGTCAGTTTTTGGGCATCAAGCACTGCTACGTAAAGCTGCCCACAATGCCGGTGAGCATGCACATGAGACAGCCGGGTCTGCCAGCCAGCAGGCATCTTGTGCTCAGCACAGAAAATGCAGCGAGACACAGCCTCACAAGAAAAACAAGAAATCTTGTCTATGGGGCATATATATGTGTACACCACGTGGTTGTTTTGATGATGACGTAACGTGTTCCATCTGCAGGGCCGCGGTGCATTGGCGGAATGCCAACATTGCGTGATGATCCTGGTGCGGCATACACCGACAGTGTACATAAAAGTACAGGGTCGTCGGTCATGACCTGGGCGTTATTGCCGCTACATACACCCACACGCTCAATATGTTGTTGCTGTAGGGGAAGCACTGCACCGCCAGCGCGAATTGCACCTGCGCAGCGGCACATCAGCGGTAGAACATGACAGCAGCAGCAGAGTACACATGATATCACGAAGGGCTCAATGGCGCAGCGACTTGTGGACGTTCCTCAAGAAACGCCTTTCTCTTTTTGGTACGCCCCCTGGGCATGCCAGGTTGTGACCACCTGCACTGGGCACTTGGCGCCCACTCGGCGCTATACTGCATGCGGCCCGCCTCACCATCCCACGCACAACGGAACTGACAAGAAGCTGCTGAAGTCATACGCTGCTACGCTCCGTCATGCTGGCAACAGAACAGATCTCGATGGGCATCGCAGCATGTGTGCCTTAGCGTTGGCGCAATGGCGGCACACGGCGCGGCTGAACAGGACTCATGAGTCACCACCACCGTGCATGGCGCGGGCACTTGCCTCGGGGTGCTTGACGTCGTGCACGCCGCACGCACGCACACGCGCGGACGCCTCCACCACCGACGTGAAGGGCATGTGCAGCGGGAACCCCGTGATGTTGCGCTGCCGCATCAGGTTCTGCAGTCGGCGGCAGCACACACACAGTCACACACACAACCACCGGCCAGCAAGCGGTCTTGAGAAGCGAGGACACAATCCTGCTGCAGCACCAGGTTCAGTGGCGGTAGCACACACATACTACTGTAGTACTACTATTAGTAGTAGCGGTGGTACACACACACGCACAAGCACCGGGCAGCATGTCCTTGAGGCAAGGGCGCAGTCCCCCACACAGAGTGGCAAATATATACAGCTGCTCAACAGTGGGCTTGGCGGTGGTGCTGGTGGTGGTGGGGGGGGGGGCAGTACAGTACAGCGGGCTGGCCTGGTTCGCCGTTAGGAGTGGTTGCCAGTGTCTGCACGGCACTTGTGAATGCGCCACACAGCGCGGTGGCAGTGGTGCCTGCAGTACAGAAGCTGCTGCCGTGCTTGCTCAAGCATGCACTCGCAACACAAGCGTGCGAGCGCCGGCCAGCGCGGTGTACGCTGAAACACAGCGCTTGCAGAGTAACATCAGTAGGGTGGGTAAGGTGGGTAAGGTGAGTGTGGCGAGCAAGATGAGCAAGGGCAGTAGGATGGGTAAGATCGGTGAGGCGGGCGGCGGGCGCACCTCGAGACTGGTGGTGGTGACCTCCGTCACGGGCGCCTCCCCTCGCTCCTGCTGCTCCAGCATGGGCAGCACCTGTGCGGTAGCAGCCGCGGCAGCAGCAGCACAAGCCACGGCAGCATCGCAGTTGAGCAGATGCATGTGCAGATGCATGTGCAAATGCATGCACCCCCGCAAACGCTAACTATAATAGCGCCAGCAGCACTGATGCACCTGCTGGATGCGTCTGCACGTTGCCATGTACAGCACACGCGCATTGCTGCACACAAAATGGTGCCGTCTCTGGTAAAAATTGCCGCGGACGAAGAGCGGCTGCCGCCCAATGCCACATTACAAGAAGTCCTACCTGGACAGCGGGCGTCAGTGCGCTGCGTGCCTGTGGTGTGCGATATGGCGAGTAACCTTCGGTCAATCTCGTGGCAAGTTGGGGCAGCAAACAGGCCTATCGAAGTTTGAGCACACTGTTAGTGTACGGCTATTATTATTTAACTTCGCTTTCGGCGCGGAAAGCCGCATGGCATGCGCATGACTGGGACAAGCACGACTAAACATGCTGTCCCTTAAGAAGTAAAAAGGCGCTGGTGTAGCAAGGCGTTGGCAGATTCCACTACAGGAACAGAGTTGATAAAGTTTTAACACGAAAGACTGCTAAGCCTAGATCTGCCCTGGCTGGGAAAGGTGCCAGGCCAAGCGCATATGAGGCGATTTATCCACCTGGACAAAAGCAAATGCT
>JAULBY010030707.1:0-15780 GCA_032358315.1 Ophiocytium majus
CAGGCCGAAGCCTGTGTGGTGATCTATCCACTTGGTCAGAACCAGTGGCCCACACCCTACACGCGCCGGTGAGTACTGCAAGGGCTAGGGATGCTTCCGAGTAAATACAACAGCAAAGGCTACATGCGCTGTCAACACGCACTGAAGTACTTGAAGTATTAAATTCTGAAGTACTTAGAGTATTAACTGCTGACACTGGTGCTGCAAACTATCATATGCTCAGGCCCCCTGGGACATGGGGTTGTAGTCCATTAGAACAGCGCCGTGGCAAAATGCCAGGCTTACATTTGAGTGCGCAGCGCTGAGCATCGCCATGTTTTTTTGCTAGCAACAGGGGACAGCATGTTTGATCATACTTTTTCCCAGTCGCACGCATGCCATCTGCAGAGGGCTGTCCGCGCCCTAAGCGGAGTTTGATGAAAGTACATGTGTGTATATATATACTTCTAGAAGTGCACTGCATACATGTGTGCGTACCATATCTTATACTGAAGTATACTGTATGTGCTTCTGAAGTGTGTACATGCTTCCGAAGTATGTTGTCCTACTATACATGTATGTATGCTGCGTCTCTGCTGTCTACCAGGGCATAAACCATGTATACATACACACACTGTAGCCAGCGCGTCTATGCACAGACTTCAAAAACATACTACATAGTATGTAGTAGTATATATAACATACTTACTTAGGCGCCATCTGTGCTTGTTCATCCACTTGCACGGATCCGCCCAGGGTGACGGCCCCTAACGGTGGGGAGACCTAGAGTTTATCGCTCCTAGATGAGTTTTCATATAAATAACATACTTACAGTAGTAGACAGCCGCTGACTGCGCACTGTGTCGCGAAGCCCGTTGGCTCATCTTCCCTCTGCTCTTGTGTAGTCACAGGGTATAAACTTATGCATTTTACACCACATAACGTATAACGTTTATACTATACAGGTTAACGTAATTATACGGCAAATATGCCGTGTACGTATACCTTACACTTGAACGCACCACACTCGATGATGGACTCCGCGCTTTGGTAGGTGCGAGACTTGACTGCCCTGAGTAGGCGCAAGTCTTTGCTTTGTTCGCCCCCTTGCACGGGTCCGCCCAGGGCGACGGCCCCTACCGGTGAGGAGACCTAGAGTTTATCGCTCCTAGATGAGTTTTCATATGTGGTACATGCATGTATGTGGTGCGAGACTTGCTGCCCTGGGTAGTTCCCCGGGTAGGCGCGGCCTTCGCTTTGTGCACCCCCCATGCACGAGTCTGCCACAGGGTGATGGGCCCCTACCGGGGGGGAGACCTACAGGTGGTCACTCCTGGATTGAGTGTTCATACTTCAGGTATGTGTAGGTAGCACATGACATGAACATGCGGCTGCATTGTACTGCGGCAGGGTCTTGACCTGTGCCCGGGTGCTGCCGGTCTGAGCATACCACATATAAACACACCAATGCACTTGTGCGTACATAGTATGTACTACATACACATCGTACTTCAGTAAGTACCAGTTGCCATACCGAAACGAAGCACCAAAAGGGATACCGGTACAACACATGTACTCGAAGTATTGATAGAACACACATCTACATCCCCAGTTCAGGGTGCATGCATGGCTCACAAAGTTCAACTTCAAAACACTACCGGTTTCCACGGTTCACAGACTTCCAACTTCCAACTTCAACATCAACTTGATCAATTCGTCCTCACCAGCGCAGGTCGTTCGTGAGCTTCTCCGCGAGAATCGCGACGTTCAGCCCCATCTCCTCGCGAATCGCGGCGTCGCTGATGGCGAGGTACGTCATCAACTCCTCCACGATGCACTTGGCATTCTCGCGGTCGCTCATCACAAACTTCAACTTCAACAATCTAAAACTTCAACTTCAACAATTCTGTGCTCACCAGTGCAGGTCGTGTGTGAACTTCTCCGAAAGAATTGTGACCTTGAGCACCATCTCCTCGCGAATCACGGCGTCGCTGATGGCGAGGTACATCATCAGCTGCTCCACATAGTACAATACAATATTGGGTGTGGTGTATGGTTCACAGACTTCAACTGCAAACTTCAAGCCATCCTCACCAGCGCAGGTCATCTGTGAACTTCTTGGCGAGAATTGCAACCGTCAGCACCATATCGTCGCGAATCGCGGCGTCGCTGATGGCGAGGTACGTCATCAACTCCTCCACAGTAGTGGTTGATAAACTTCAACTTCACACTCCAACTTCAACTCACCAGCGCAGGTCGTTTGTGAACTTCTCTGCGAGAATCGCGACCTTCAGCACCATCTCCTCGCGGATCGCGGCGTCGCTGATGGCCAGGTATGTCATCAACTCCTCCACGATTCCCTTGGCATTCTCGCGGTCGCTCATGACAAACAGCAGGTCGAGCGCGCGCCGCCGCATGGAGATGTCGGCGTCCTTGAGGGAGACCATGACGGTCGCCTGGTGGCGCTTGATGGTCTCGTTGCCCTCGAGGCGCGCCAGCCGCGACATGGTCTCGAGGCCGAGGTACCTGGCCACCCACATAGTTTGCATTCACAACAACAGTAACAAACAACAGGTGCCAGGAACAAGGTAAACGTGAGGTTTGGATTCTACCCCTGCGGCGACAATAGGTGCCAGTGCTGAGGCGCGAAAGCGACATGGTCTCGAGACCGAGGTACGTGGCGCGCAGGGAGTGGCCGCACATGGTTGCATCCATTACGACAGCAGTGATAGGGTAACTATGATAACGACAATAGGTGCCGGTACCAGGGCGCGCCAGCTGCGACATGGTCTGCAGGCCGAGGTACCTGGCGCAGAGGGAGTTATCACACATGGTTTGCCTTCACTTTGTTCACAGCAAGCAAGAACATGCTGCCAGTACAGCGGTGTTTGCTTTAGAGTGGGATAGGCCCTGGGGCATGGTTGCAGGGCTACGGGTGCGTGCAGGCGCGACAACGCGTGCCAACGTTGACAGCAAATTAAGCGTACCTGAAGGAGACTATCAGCCATACTCGAGTATCACTATAGCCGGGGGGCCACGTGCGCAAACTTTTAAGTGGGCACTAGTGAGACGCAAGGGGCACTGCGCAACAACATTGTGGCACCTTCCACTAGTGCTCAGCAGCAGCAAGGTGCCTTCACTAGTGCTCAGCAGCAGCAAGGTGCCTTCCATCCACCATTGCTGAGCAGCACTGTGACAAGGCGTTCCTCGTTGGTGCTCAGCAGCAGCAAGAGCGCACCTGATGTTGGGCTCCTTGACGGCGATGAATCTCCCCAGCAGGGTCATGGCCTGGGAGCGCAGCGTGGCGTCGCTGGCCTCCCCCTGCTCAGCACAAGGCATGCACACACACACAGCGGGGGTGCCGCAGCAGTATTGTAAACATGTACATGTACTTTTGAAGTACTACCGTTACACCATTAATAGGGCTTCACAAGGGACACACACCTGGTGTATGATGGGGTTGATGGGCTACTACAGTATAGAGTGGTCCGCGTTGCTCTTGTTGCTGATCTCAGACATGACCACAGTAGCAGCACACATGGAAGTGCTTCTGGAGTACTAAGCACACACTGGTTGCCGCACGAGTCGACCTTTTTTTATGACGAGGTTGGAGTGCGTGTATACATAAGAATGTGGCACTTATGAACCTACGTGACGACATGCACCTGGTGTATGATGAGGTTGATGGCCTCAAACAGTATGGAGTGGTCCGCGTTGCTCTTGTTGACGCTCTCCGACACCTCCGTGCGCGTGAGAATCTTGGTCAGCGCCTCCCCCAGCTTAGCGCGCTGCCCCGCGTCCGCAGGAGGCGGGTACAGCTGCAGGAACCGCAGCAGCTTCACCTGCGATGTGATTGGCCAACGGAGAGGGCAGCAGAGCGTGCGATTGGCCAGAGGCGCAGAGCGGAGCAGTGGCGTGAGCTGCTGCTGCGGCTGCATGCGGTGCCACCGACTTCAACTTTCCGGAAGCCCAGCTTCTGGCAATCGCAACTGTGGAACTGACGCCGCAAAATATTACTGCAAGAAGGCAGTATCGACGGCGCGTTTTGTGCGCTGTCAGCGGCATGAGCGGGCGTACAATGCACGGCCCTAGTTGCGGTGGCATGCTCAACACCACCAACTTCAACTTGCACCAAGAGCCCAGCTTCTTGCCAACTTCATATAGTGTGGAACATACCTGCAGCCACGGCGAGCGTGTGTCGTAGCTAGCAGCGCTGGCATGTCTTTGTGCACGCCACCCGTGTGAGCAGGAGCGTGAGTGCACTCAGCTGCAACTTCAACATCAAACAAGCTCAACAGCAACTTCAAGTGTGTGGGGCGCACCTGCAGCCACGGCGCGGGCTGTCATACGTGTCATACTTACAGGTAACAGCGCTGGCACGTCTCGTGCACGGTCAGCCGCGTGAGCATGGGCACAATGTATGGCACACTGTGCGCGGCAGCTCCAACTTCAACTTCAACAAAAAGCTCAACAGCAACTTCAAGTGTGCGGAACGCACCTGCAGCCACGGCGCGGGCGTGTCGTAGTACAGGTAGCAGCGCTGGCACGTCTTGTGCACGGTCAGCCGCGTGAGCAGGAGCACAATGTAGGGGACCAGCGTCTCATACTCGGCGGGCGAGGCGGCCGCGAGGCCGCACAGCAGCGCCATGCAGCTGGTCACGACGCCCAGGTGCTTGTCCTCCAGCAGCGCCGTCATGCAGTTGGCCCACTCGCTGTGCACCTGCTCAGCGGGAGAAGGGGCGGCAGAAACAGAAACAGCACGGCCGGCGGGAGTGCGAGGGTTGAAGGGCGTTGTGAGCAAGCGATACATACGTGCACGGCATGCACACACACCGGCGTGGTAGTTCGAAGTAGAGTACTCAGGTATACTTGAAGTATACTCTATGTGCTTTATTTTGTTTCTCTACATATATAGGTACACTGACGTGGTGTGTGCAGGCAGGAGCGGCAGAAACACACAGCCGTGCAAGGGTTGCAGGTACTTCTATTAAACTCTGCTTAGGGCGCGGAAAGCCCTTTGCGCACGGTGCGCGTGACCAGAAGAAGGGATCAGACAGGCGCGGTTGCAGGTACATGTAGCTGAAGTATACATACCGTACAGTATACCGTGCATGCATGCGCAGCAGGTATGTGTGTGCATTGATGTGAGCAAACGTTACAAGACACAAATCGCATACAGCATGCAGTATAAAGTACTGAAGCATAATACTACATGTACGCAGGTTTCAAATATGCAGTGCTAAACGGACGTCACACGGGCGTGCTCACACATGTGAGCATGCCTTTCCTTCAGCGGTCAACCAGCCACGATGCTTCCTGAGTAAGAAAATCGGCGATATATAGAACCATGCAGCCCCACCAGCATTCTCACCAGCGTGGGTGTCGGCGGCACGGTGTACCTGAGTACCCCACATTCACACCCCTAGCAGCGCTGACTGTGGTACGGCCCGCCAAGAGCGAGCTCTCAGCGGCAGCTGCCGACTTCACCCCACCCCACCATTATGGCAGTCGGTGGCAGCAGCAACCGCTGTAGGTGGTAACACAGCACTTCTCAGCACCAATGCCAACAACCGCGTCTCCCATACACACGCGCATTTACTGCGCTCAGCCGCACCTGGCACCCGCAACAGCAGGTGCTCAGCAGCAGCTGCGAGTCCAGATACGGCAGCCGCCACCGGCTTCACCGCCCAAGAACATGCCCTGAGTGTGCTCGAGGGCACCACCATCGACCAAACCTGGGGTGCTCAGCAGCAGACGTCGCTTGGCGCCGAAAACAGGGTAGAGGGAGCCGTGGACGCCAATACATTGCTACAGGGCGCCTGCTAGTTGAATAGGTCTCATTTGTGAGGCGAAAGATGTTCAGCTTTGGTTTGGGTTTGCTCTGCATGTACCCATACTACCACTATACTGCAAAGTACTTCGGCATCCAGCATACTTCGAAGCAGTATACGATACGTGTATGTGTGCACATTGATACACACTAGTAGTAGTAGTACGGGGGTAAAAGGGGTGCCCAGCAGATTTAGCTCACCAGTTTGGGGTTGGCGCCCGCCCTGGAAGAAGCGCAGGAGGCACAGTGTCGCCTTCTTCCCCACAATGTATGTACTTCGAAGGGGCTATAATCCGTTAGAGTAGTGCTCTGGCAACATGCCAGGCTTCCCTTCGAGTACGCAGTGCCGCGCATCGCCAGCTCGTTCGCTACCTGTCTGATCCTTTTTCTGGTCACACGCACCGTGTGCAAAGGGCTCTCCGCGCCGTAAGCAGAGTTCAATACAAGTACACACTTCGAAATATACACACACATACTTCTACATTACACTAGTAGTGTGTGGTGCCACATAATAACGTACCCGGCGGTACAGACCTCAAAGTATACTTTTGATGTACCATACTTCAAACAGGTTGATACTTCAAGTACTTGAAGTATTAAACAGGGTGCTCTGCAGAGCTCACCTCCGCACAGAACCGCAGCAGGCACAGCGCCGACTTGAAGTACTGCAGTAGTACATACTACCACCAATATTGTACTATTAGTACTACTTATATGATACGTGCCGTACACAATATATAGAGGAGTAAGAAGGGTGCTCAGCAGACAGTACTGCAGTAGTAGAGCCTACTACTATCAGTAGCACTGCTTACATTACATACGTCAGAAGTACTGATAGGAAACACAAGTGGCAGACAGAGCTCACCACCGTGGGGATGGTGGGCGCCTCACGGAAGAAATCGCAGCAGGCACAGCGCCGTCTTCAAGTACTGCAGCAGTACATATTACTACTACTAGCCCTGGCAGGTCGAGCCCTAGCTAGCCTGCGGGCACCCGCTAGCCCTCTTCTTGGTTCTTACACTTGTACATAATTGTCGGGCATATCATTCGTGTCATGGCCGCCAGTGAGCGTGCTGGCATGCATGTGTCATGGGCTCTTGCACGCCCCCAAGTGCAAATAAACAAAACTACTAGTACTACTGGTGCTAACTTTACATACTTGAAACATACTTCGTACCGGTACTTTTGAGTACACACTGTATATACTTGGTAGTATAGGAGTACAAGTGGTGCTCAGCAGAGTAAAACTCACCAGCGTGGGGTTGGTGGGCGCCTCGCGGAAGAACCGCAGCAGGCACAGCGCCGCCTTCTTCCTCACGCACGGGTCCCCGTCGCCCCTCAGCAGGAGCTTCTGCACGTCCGTGAACAGGCCCTCCCGCAGGTCTGCCCCGCCCAGGTTGGCGATGGTCGCGAGCGCGAGCGTCTGCGCGGGGTTGGAGTGCGACTGCAGGTCGTTGCGCATGGAGTTTATGACGAGCGTCATCATCTCGTCGCCGCTGCGCAGGAGCAGCGAAACCGCAATGTAGCCCACGGCCTTCTCGGAGTGCTTGGGCGAGGAGATGAGGGAGATCATCTCCATGTGCCCAAACTCCACCTCGTACCCGAGCATGTAGATGTACACGAGCTTCCACACATACTTCTTCTTCTTGTAGGAGGTGAGACCCCCCGAGCTGCTGAACTTGGCGCGAATGTTCGCGAGCTCCTTGTCCACGCGTGCCTGCTCTGCCTCCTTGCTCGAGCAGTCGCGGATCTGCAGCGTGCTCAGCAGCAGCAGCGGTAGCGGCGGCGGCGGCAGTAGCAGCAGCAGCGGCGGCGGCGGCAGCAGCAGCAGCAGCAGCAGCAGCGGCGGCGGCGACAGCAGCAGCAGCAGCGGCGGTGGCGGCAATGGCGGCGGCGGCGGTGGCAGCAGTGGCAGGGGTGGCAGCGGCGGACGCGGTGGCGGCGGCGGTGGCAGCGGCAGCAGGTGGTGACGGCAGTGGCGGCGATGGCAGCAGTGCCAGGGGTGGCAGCGGCGGACGCGGTGGCAGCAGCAGTAGCGGCAGCGGCGGCGGCAGTGGCAGTGGCAGCAGCGTTAATGGCAGTGGCAGCAGCGTTGATGGCAGTGGCAGCAGCAGAAGGTATCTTGTGACAGCATGTGTGTGAGCATGTGCAGTGCGTCGCATGCAAGGGCATGATGTGAGTAGCTTGTGTGTGCTGCGCAGCACCCGTTGCAGGGAGCTGCGGAAGCAGTGGATGGCTGCGGGTGACTGTCGCCCATGCCTTCGCGACAGCTGATGAGCGCTGCTGGTGTGGATGTTTTCAACACTGGTGGGCTTGTGCAGCGGTGGCCTCAAATGTGTCCTTAGCGCAGCAGCTACCGCTGCAGCTGCGTGAGCACAAGAGCGGCAGACCAACACACTTGCTTGGCCCACAATACAATGCAACCTTGGCAGCAAAAGTATTGTAACACTACACCTGATGTAGGGGTGCAAAAACACAGGTGGCGTTGTGCACACGGCAAGTGTTGCGGCGGGGGGGTGGCCGCGACACTACTCTCCTGTTAGAGTCCAACATCAACGGTTCGAAGCCACTTGCACCGGTAGTCAGCGGTGGCCAGCAAGTGCTAAACGGTGCAGCTGCGGATGACACACCAGGTGATTAATGTACATGACCGTGCAGCCTGCCAAACTACCCACACCCTGTTTCGCTGGTGCTGTGAGACTTGCCACTCCTACTCTGGCACACAACAGACCTGCTGCTGTTGAAACTCAGCCTCGAATGTCCGCTGCCGCTGTAGCAGTAGCAGAACAAGGCAGCTCCAACCGAGCTTGATCCGGACCCAGCTGTGACCCATTGACACCAGGCAATGACTGACACGTCTAGAGCTGAGTCGGCAGCGACAGCAGCATAGCACCTGATAACAGCAGCAGCAGTACAGCACACCTGCTGACCAGCACTGTGACAATGACTGAAAGCACCTTGCACCACACCACCCGCAGCACCTCCAGCACCAGACCCTGCCAAACCAGCCAAAAGCCTCTCACCTCCTGGATGAACTTCTGCAGGCCGCCCCTGGGCGCATCCGCCCCTCCCGCCCCCAGGTAAGCCGCTGCCTGCGCCGCTGCGCCCCCGAGACCTTGAGCTGCCGTGCCCAGGGCAGCCGACCCCATGGCAACCACCTGCATAGCGGCCGCCTTGTTCATGGTCGCCTTGCCGTCCCTGGCGGAGGCCGAAGAACAAGGGGTAGGGCTTGGGTCGGGAGGGAGCCTCTCTCCTGCCTCCTGGTGTGTGCGCACCCAGCCGACGCTGTGTGTGCTTCACCTTTGTGTCTGCCCTCGACACGTTGAACAGTTGTGAAACGTGTCTTGAGGCTTGCTCAGCACACAGGCGTTCCTGCACCGTTGGGCCTTTTGCCAGCAGCAACATCAGACGCCCGTGCGCGAGCTTGTGCACTGCGAGCGCTGGCCGAAGGGTGGGTGGCGACACTGGTGCTAGCCTGCCGTAGCAGCGCAGGCGCAGCACACAACTTGCTGGTGCCACTGGTGCTTGGCGAGCCGCAACAGCAGTTCAGCTGCAGTGACTGCATCAAACGAGCAGCGTTCCGCTGCTGGCAAACGCTAGACAACCGCCGCAGTCGCCGCTCTGCTGCCTGCGCCGCATCCGACCATGGCCGCCACAACAGCAGCAGCAGGAAGGGAGCTCCACCAGCAGCAGCAGGTCACTGCGCAAGCACCGGTAGCTGAGCCGCCGGCTGCGACATGCAGCTGGGAGGGCGCCATGACCGACGCGGAGAGGCGCCGCCTAACCCGCCTGCGCACCTTCAGGCGCACCCACCCCCAGCTCTCCTCCCAATGCTCCGTGGAGGAGCTATACAGCGGCAAGCTGCCGCCGGGAGCAGCAGCCACCGCGGCGGCCACCGCGCACCTCACTGCGCACCTCACAACCGCAGCTCTGGCGGCGGCGGCGGCAGGGGGGGGGGGGCGGGCCCCCCCCGTGCCCCCCCCTGTCCCCTACCGCCCCCGCCACTACGCCTGCCAGCTGCAGCCGATCCTGCGCTGCGGGCGCGTGTACCACGGCACCGCGCACCCCAGCGACGCGCCACCGCTTTTTCAACCCGGGAGCCTACCGCCGGACGCGCCAGCGGTGCGCGTGTTTGTGCTGAACCTGCCCGAGACGTCCATACGCGTGGGCGACGCCGCCACGGCGGCACACGCAACACACACGGATGACGGAGGAGGCCCCTTCAGCCTGGCGCACCAGAGGATGCTGCCGCCAGGTGGCAAGTGGCCGCCGCGGGTGGCGCGGCGCTGGGGCAGCGGCGGCGGAGGCGACCGGCGCACAAGGTCCGGCAGCGGCGGCGGCGGCGGCAGCGAGGGTGTGCGCAGGAGCTACGACGTTCGTCAGTACCTGGCGGCGACCGCGTGAGGGTTTTACAGCAGCGCGGATATGCGGCGATGCCGGCACGTTGCGAGGAGCAGAAGGAGCGGCAGGCGGCAGCGGTGGCGGCACGACACCGGAAGGCAGCCATCGGCAGTCCACCTGATGGTCTGGCAGTGGCGGCGGCGGCGACAGCGAGGGTGTGTGCAGGAGCTACGACGTTCGTCAGTGCCTGGCGGCGACCGCGTGAGGGTTACGCAGCAGTGTGGACGTGCGGCGGGGCCAGCGCAGTGGTGAGTGGCAGAGAGGAGCGGCAGCGGCAGCGGCAGTAGTGGCGGCATGACAAGGGAAGGCGGCCACCACAACGGCGGCACCTGGTGGTGCTGCACGCGGGAGTGGAGCGGTGGCCATGGGTGCGGGCACAGCGACTAGTGGCGACAGCAGCCGCGCTGAGGGGGGTGCTGGGTGCTCAGCAGGTGGCGGTTGTGGCACACAGTGCCAGACGCTGCAGGACATGCAGTTATTGCGGTGGAGCCACACTGTGCTTAAGCAGCGGCAATGCCAGTGAAGGGGTGTGAAGCCGCTGAGCAAGGCAGTGGGCAGCAGCAGAAGGCTGAGGAACATGCCTCTGAGCCGGGGGCCGGCGCCTGTGTGCGGCGGACGGCAAGCGCTGGTGGCGAAGTGTTTGCTGCAGCACGCACGCAGTGCGATAGGTCTTTGGCTGCTGGTAGATGCACTCGCACTGGAGTGGGACCTAAACAGAGCCTGCCATCGTGGTAGCGCCAGGGTCAGTGGGGGGTATGGGAAGACCTTGAGTAGCCAAGCTGGCACACCGCCAAATGTGATCCAATGCCCTGCTGTGCTGGCCAGCGTGTGTGCAGATGCACCACACTCAGCACGGTGGCGCCCATCCAATGAACACAATAGCAGTGACTGCCAACACCGAGGGCTGTACAATTGAAGCTGCTGGCAGAGCTGCGGCTGCAGGCGCTGCTGCGTGAAGCCTGACAAATGATGAGCCTTGGGGCCAATCCAAAAATGTTTGTTGCCTTTTTTAGGCTGCGGGGGTGCCTTCTTGTGTGACTCTTTCGCTGGCTGCTGCCTGCGCTGCCTGCTCCGCCGATCCACAAACTGAAAAGGTCATCCACCAGACACAAGCAGGCTGATTTGCGGCGCACGACCTGCAATGCATCTGCAGCATGTAACCCGCGCTTGCTGAAGCACCCACCATGTGCTTGACTTTACTAGACATCTTCAAACCTAATTTTGGTCCACTTTGGTCTCAAACCGAGGTGGCACCCTGGGAGGTACAGTAGTTGTGAACACTCCCGCATGCGCGCACCTAGGCGTGCAGTGGCAAGCTTGTGAGGTAGGGTCTCCAGGCGGCGGTATTCTACTACTGTAGTACAGCGGGCGGGCCCGCCCACACAGACGCTCCGCACGCCGCTCGACCTGGCGCCGGTTGTGGTGGCCGCTCCTGTGGTGGTGCGCCGCCGTGGTGGTACGCTTGAAGCCATCCGGCTTGAAAGAGCCCGTGCTTCTCCTTGGCCGCCTGGAGGATATCATTAGAAGTGCATTTTGTACGGTATGTATACATGTATACTCCAAGTATACTTGAAGTATACACATGTAGACAATATTTTTACGTATTTGCACTTGTGGGCGTCTCCTTGCCTGAAGCCATGAACTCGAAACGAGCTCCTTTCTGAAAGGTTTACTGCTTCATTGCCCGCGCACGTCTCCATGCAGCGCCGCTGCAGGTCTGCCGCCGCGTTCCGCATCTGCGAGGGGCACTGTGCCTCGAGGTATTAGGGACGTGCACCACAAATTACAGCTGCTTTGCGGCGCCAGCGTAGCCGGTGAAGCGCGTGCTAACGCCACCATGTCCATGTGGTACTCCGAGTGGGTCCTACCCGCATGTGCTTCTGAATTACCTCAAGTATTTGAAGTAGGTCGTACCAGCATGTATGTATACATGTGCGTCGTGCTCAGCAACGTGAGCTCGTTGGCCAGTACCAGGAGAGGATAGCATGCTCTGGTGACGGTTTTTTTTCGCCGCGCACGCCAATGTGCACAGGGCTTTTCCGCGCCCAACTGGCGTTGCACAGAAGTCTGAAAACCAAAACACAGTGTAAAAGTCGGTGCAGAACTACTACTAGTAGTACATGTACTTCTAGTAGTAGTATAGTACCTCCAGTAGAACGCACACACACACACCGCGCGAAAACGAGCCTCCGGTGCTTGCGAGCACCGATGCTCGGTGACAGAACCGGGGGGGTTATACTCCAATACCTAAGGTACTGCCGCAGAGCGGTGGCGTATGCCGCAGAGCACTAAGTCAGTGCAAAGCAGTGTGTGGCAGTAACCACATGGTGCATAAACAGCAAAAACTGTGGCGGCCAATGCCTCAACCAGCCACCAATGGCGCGTGCCCGGCATACAAGAGCATGCACCGGCACTAGCAGCAACGCACCATGCTCATGGGTCAGCACCTCTTTCCTTTTTTAAAGGCAGTTGTGGTAGGTATCCAGACCTCCTCAAAGAAGCAGCACCGGACTGCTAACACCACCTTAAGCGCAAGTGGCACATGGCTGCTGTCCGCAAAGGGTCAGCAAACACCTGCGTGTCTGGGCAAACAGCTGCTGCTGCTGCTTACGTGCCAGCTGCCGCGAAACTGAAATGCCACGCGCAAGCACAAGGGAATTCAGCAGCGAATGCAACTCAACCCACAATGGAGGTGAGGCACAGCAGCGGCCCTTTACAATACGCACAACACAACGCCTGTCAACAAGCCGCCGACAGTAGCTGTGTTGCGCCTCTGCGACAGCGCGCGGCAGCAACCGCCCGCATCAGCTGGTCCTACATGTATCGTCCCAGCCCTCCCACGGGCACCCAGGGCTCCTGCTGCGCCCACTTCAGCACCGCCAGCTGCCCGTTCTCCGCCGCCGCGGCGCACACGCGCCCGTCCCAGGGGCAGCCGCGAGCGCGCGCCCACTGCAGCACGTGCAGGTGGCCGCCGGCGGCCGCAGCCGCGCACACCTCAGCATCCCAGGGCGTGCCGTTCGCCCTCGCCCACTGCAGCGCCTCCAGACGGCGCACGCGCTGTCCCAGGGGCACCCGCGCTCGCGGGCGTACTGCAGAATGGGCATGTGGCTCCGCGACGCTGCGAGCGCG
Organism: Ophiocytium majus; assembly: GCA_032358315.1. Lineage (NCBI taxonomy): Eukaryota > Xanthophyceae > Mischococcales > Ophiocytiaceae > Ophiocytium > Ophiocytium majus. Next base: position 13,340 of record JAULBY010030707.1, read on the forward strand.
CACAGCGTGTCCACCGGGCAGCCGCGCTCCCAGCACCACCGCAGCGCCTCCAGGTGGCCGGCGGTGGCGGCTTCCCGCGTGGTCCGGGCGTCCCAAGGCGCACCATTCCTCCTAAGCCAGCACAGCGCGTCGAGGCGGCCGCGCGTGGCGGCGGCGGCGCAGGCCTGCGCGTCCCACTGCCCGCAGCCGCCGTCGGCCAGCAGCCAGGCGAGCATCTCCACGTTGCCGACCTCCGCGGCGCCCACCCACACATCCGCCTCAAAGGGGCAGCCGGCGGCGCGCAGCCAGCGCAGCGCGGGGAGGCCGTTGGCGCGCGCGGCGAGGCGCGCGAGGGAGGGGCCGCCGCGGCGCACGCGCCAGGGGCAGCTGTGGGGAGCGGCGCAGGCCCAGCGGACGAGGGGCTCGGAGTGCGCGACGGCGGCCATGGCGGTGAGCGCGGCGGCGGGATGCACCTGCGTGTAGAGGCGCTTCCAGTCCTTGCAGGTGGAGGCGACGGGCAGGTAGCAGGCGGGGCCGAGGGCCCTGAAGATCTGGGTCCAGGGGTGCCACTCGGCGACTGGGGGGCGGGGCACGGCACGGCAGGGGAGGGTGAGGGGCGTTTGGGGAGTGGGAGAGGAGGAGGGGGGGGGGGGGGGCATGGGGGGTTTGGGCTCATGGGTAGGCGGGAGTGTTGGGTGTGTGAGCATGGGTCGAGTGAGCGTGAAGGCTGGCCCTCGCTGCCGCAGTGCTCTGCTGCGTGCTGCGTGCTGCCCCGGGGTCCAAACTCCCCCCTCTGACCCCCCTGCATCCGCGCGCCAAGTGGGGGAGGAAATGACCCCCAGATCTGCAAAAGCCTATTAACTTTCGAGAATGGACGAATTAGCACCCGGGAGCACCACCGCTGGATCGGCTGCAGCGAAATCTCTTCAAATCCGGTGTTATCTTCAGTCGACATGTTGTCACTGGTGCAGCGGCGCGGAGGTCCCGGTCTGCCGCAGTGCTGCAGTCGCAGGTGCGGCCCACGTTGCTTGCGCGCGTCAGCCAGCTCGTTTCACAGCCAGGAGTGCGCCAGGTGCGCTGTATGGTGCACCCCAGTTGAGGAGCAACATACGCACGAGGTCACATCGCTGGAGCCACATCAGCTGTGGGCTGTGTGCGAGCTGGCGTTTATGCCGCCGAGGCTGGCAGGCAAGCATCCCCGCACGCTAGCAGCGAGCAACGGTGCAACAGCACGCAGCACTATGATACACAGATTGATTAAATATTGTAACTGTTGCAGTGCTCCATCAGCAGGACGGAAGCGGCGGCTACGGGCAGAGCTGGTGGTCAATGTAGCACAATCCCATGAGCAGTGGCAGTATTGCAGATCGGCCACTACGTTGTACGCGAACTGCTTGTTGATGCTGGGCTGCAGCATCACCAGTCATACACATGCTCTACTATATGTTTTGGACCGTGACTTAATTTGGCTCACGAGTTTGACATGCGTCTAGAGGCCGCCACTATCTGTGCATGCGTGTGCTGCAAATTGAGTACACTGCCACACTTTCCTCCAGCAACAGTAGTTGGGTTGCTGTGCTGTGGTGGACGAGCACATTCCAGGAGCTGAAACCATATATAGCAGCAGGCTGAGCTGCGTTAGTTTGCCTAACCAAGGTAGCATTCACATTTATACTGACTTAATTCAGACCTGGCAGGTGTATTACATCGCGCGTTCGTTGGTGCTATTTTAGGTGCGCCTTATGCACCACTGTGTGTAAATACGTTTGAAGTACACGTGCATGATCATTCTTGAGAATATCATCAATAACAACATGGTTGGCCCGTCCTAGGATGTTGTGCTTCGGTGTTGTTGATGCGCTGGCCCTGCCTCAGGCTGATGCCAGCAATTGCTGAAGCACTGCTGTTTGTGTATGGCGGTGGTGCTGTCTGCTGCTAGTGCCAGCACAGCTGAGCATTTACATGGAAGTGACATCGATGGCTGCAGCATGACAACACTGGTGGGTGCGCGCAAGCTGATGTCGCATGCGTAGTGGCCCGCCATAGGATATACCGCCGTCTGGAGTCCCTACCTCATGCGTGACCACCGGTAACTGGCAAAGGAGCATGCAGTCATGTGGCGCAGGCGAGGTTTGGCACAGTTCTTGCAATCCTTAAGTATCCACCATGCTGGTACATGGCCAACTATGCTATGGTATACTGTTATGTACAGTGGTCTGCCTTCAAGCTGGTTGCTTTGCTAGCCATGTCACAGTGTCAGTGCGTGGCCGGCTGCAGCCTTTGCCAGTAACAACTAATGAGTAATGATTAATTTTTGCATCAGAGGCTACCACTGGATCAAGCACGCAGAGAGCTGCTCAAAACCGGTCTCTAATAGTTTTGGGGTCCATAGAGTAGGCCATGACAATAGAAAGTGGGGGGGGGGGGCTGTGTTCGGGCCGCGGATGCGGGGGGGGGGGGGG
>JAULBY010030729.1:0-15775 GCA_032358315.1 Ophiocytium majus
CCAAGCCCACCCCCAACACTCCCCAAGAGACGCCTGCCCCTACTCCTGCTCCCACTCCTGCCCCCACCCCTGCGCCCACCCCTGGAGTGTGCGCCACCAAGAAGGAGAACCAGATGGACGGCGACTGCGTTGTGGCGTGCGGCACAGAGAGCATGAACAGCCAGGACTGCGCCGACCTGTGCGAGGCCCAGGGGATCGACTACACGAGCGTCGACCAGTGCTTCACCATCAAGAGGTGAGGAAATGGCTTACCTGGCTGCCTGCCGCTGCCATACCGCCTACTACTAGTACTCGGCACTGCACAGCAAGTAACGCGCCTGTGGTGACACTTGGCCCAACTTGCATGTGCACGTGCAGTACTGGTTGCATGCGTGTGTACGCATGCCCTACAGCATGTGCGTGTTCAAACATGCAAGCACTTCACCGCAGCTACAGCAGTGCTTCTTGTCCCCCACTTCAATGCAGGACACAGGGCTACTGTGCACTTGGTTCTCGCAAGCCAGCTGCATCACCAGGGTTACTCATAAATGCGCATTACCGTTGCCAGCTGGTGCGCCGCAGCACACCACTGACTGGTACTGGTGTTTTTCACACATGCCACTGACAGCACTGCCTCTGTCCACATTGACACTCTTCTTGTCGCTTTTGCAGCGAACTCCCCACCTTTGTCGACAACTGCACGGGGCGCAACTCCTGCTGCGCGTGCAAGCCGGCAGTCTGCGCCACCAAGAGGGAGAACCAGATGGACGGTGACTGCGTTGTGGCTTGCGGCACGGAGAGCATGAACAGCCAGGACTGCGCCGACCTGTGTGAGGCCCAGGGGATCGACTACACGAGCGTCGACCAGTGCTTCACCATCAAGAGGTGAGGAAATGGCTAACACCTGGCTGCGCGCCGCCGCCACACCACCTATTTGGCACTGCACAGCAAGTCACACGGCTGTGGTGGCACTTACATGTGCACATGCAGTACTGGTTGCGTGCATCTGTACGCATCGGCTGCGATAACATTTGCATGTGCACATGCAGTACTGGTTGCGTGCATGTGTATGCATGCGCTGCAACATGTGCGCGCTCAACCATGCAAGCACTCAGCGCAGCTACAGCAGTGCTTCATGTCCCCTACTTCAATGAGGACATGCGGCTACCGTGTACTTGGTTCTCGCCAAGCCAGCTGCGCCCCCGGGGATACTCATACGTGCGCATTATTACCGTTGACAGCTGGTGCGCCGCAGCACAGCACTGGTACTGGTGTTTCGCACACACGCTACTGACCGCACTGCCTCGCTCCGTCACACCACACACTTCTTGCCGCTTTTGCAGCGAGCTCCCCACCTTTGTCGACAACTGCACGGGGCGCAACTCCTGCTGCGCGTGCAAGCCCTCCACCAAGCCTTCACCTTCGCCTTCCCCCAAGCCTTCGCCCACCCCCAAGCCCACTCCCAGGGTCCCCGATGTCACTGTGGCGCCGTCGGTCGCGCCGTCAGTGGTGAGTCTTGTGGTGTGCGCTTCCATGTCATGCGTGCGTGTGTGCACGTTGACGAGCGTGCTGCGCCCCTGTCATTTATAGTGATGGGTCACAGCGTATAATTTCCGCATTATACGCCGTATAACGCATGTAAAAAAGCCGTATAACGCATGTAAAAAAGCCGTATAACGCATGCATTATACAGCAAAGACGCCGTACATCGCGTTTTTGGGTGTAGAAATACGCCGTATTTTGTATAACGTATAAAATACGCTATACTCCGTGACCCATCACTAGTCATTCACCATTTTCACAACCACTTGATATTTGTTTTGGTTGCTAGTGGTACTGTTGTTTTTTGTCTGTTATATCGAGCACGTTGGCTAGCGTGCCCTCCGCCGCTGCTGCGCCCTCTGTCATTCAGCACTTGACCGAGCATGTGCGGGTGCGGCATGCGCCGCCTTCAATGCACCACGTCTCTATGATGGAATGCGCGCTTCGGTAGGTGCGAGACTTGCTGCCCTGGGTAGGCGCAGGCCTTTCTTTGCTTTGTTCACCCCCTTGCGCTTGTCCGCCCAGGGTGACGGCCCCTACCAGGTTGAGCGACCTAGAGTTCATCACTCCTGGATGCGTTTTACTACTAGTAGTATACGCTAGAGCGCCCTGGCCGGTCGCTCCCCCGCCGGCCGGGCGCTCCCCCGAGCCGCAGCACCACCGTCATGTGTAGTGATGGGTCACGGCGTATAACGTATTTTATACGTTCTACAAAAAACGGCGTATTTCTACGTATTTCTACGCCCGGAAACGCAATATGCAGTGTATTCTCTGTATAAATACGTTCATGCACATTCGTTATGCGATATATTTGTAAACATATGTTATACGGCGTATAATGAAAAGTTTTTACGCTGTGGCCCATCACTAGTCCTGTGTTTGCTGACCCACACGAGCCATGCCCGTGTGTGTCCACCCCTGCAGGCTCCATCGCCTGCCCCCGTCGGCAGCCGCATGCTCGGCGAGGACGGGTACTTCGCGGAGTAAAACCGCACCCCGCTCAGGGGCAACCCCTCCTGCTCAGCAGACCATTGTGTTCAGCAGCAGTTGTTGCTCAGCAGCTGCATGGCCGCGCCCTCCCGTTTGCTCAGCGGCGGCAGCCGCGGCCGTGGCGGCCAGGCACAAGAGTTGTGCTAAACACGGCAGCCCTTTGCTCTGTGGCGGCGCGCCCCCAGCAGCACAGCCGCCGCACGCGAGCCAGGGGCTCCTGATTGGCCAGATTTTGAGCCCTTGGCGCGCTGCCATAGTAGTGTACTGATGCGTGGCCGCGGGGGCTGTCACACACCTCGCTAGCCGCTTCGCATGATAGGCCGGCCGCGCGTACGGTGGCGCGAGTCACCATCACCCCCTTTCGGTATAGGGGCTTGGCGATCGCGGCCCGCTGCCCCGTGTCTGTCAGGACCTGTTGACATGACCTGTCTTGTCACAAACCATTGAGTCTCTACATTGATATCCCGTATGAATGCTCGCCGGATGTCCGGTCGTACTACTCTGCGCAACGCCAGGGCAGCACTTGAAGTACGTACTTCAAGTAGTTGAAGTGCCATGTGCACAGCCAGTCCCCACAAGCGAGCTCCTGGCCTTCGCCACTCCTTGGGTGGGTTACTACATGTGAATTTTTGGCGCGTTTAATACCCTACATACAAATTTATTCCCCGCACCGCGGAACGTTGCCCCGCACACCGGCCGAACTGTGTGTGTGTTGTGCCCCTGCACTGTTGTGCCGTGATGCTGCCGCTGGCTAACAGGTGCATGGTTTGCAGCAGTGTGGCATTCATAGCTGCTGCTGAGCAGTCACACAGTTGCCAATGCGCACTTGCTGCTGAGCACATGCAACATGCTTGCTTGCATGGGACATCAACTCACTCCACTTTGGGCACAGGCTCATGCTCTGGATTGCTGCTCTGCTCTGCGGTGGTGGCTGCTTCTGCCGCCAACCTTGTCACTCACAGGTGCCTGGATTGGAATGGTTGTCTCTGTGGCGCTGGTGCCTACAGTATGGTGCTTACAGCGGCTGCCTGCAACACCTTCGTGCGGCTCATACCGTTGTGGCTGCAGCAGTGACTGCACCAGCCCTGCCTGTCTCCTTTGAGGCAGCCTCTTAGAGCTAGCCACGCCGCTGTGCTGCGGTTTGCAACCACAGGGGTTGCAGCACACCCTTGGTGCAGGACAGCCGTCGACGTCAGCAGATGAGCACGACATTGGTGTGGCCTGGCAGTGCTTGGAGATACATGTTTTGTCCAGCAACTACTCAGCCCACAGTATGCAATGCCGAAGCGACGGTGCAGCGTGCGTGCTGTGCCGCCATACTTCGTATGCATACATAAGTATCATATATATAGCTGACATGTTCAACACGTGTGATCACCGGCTGCCCACTCGCTGGAATAAATGGTAATATAAATGGGAGTGGCTGGCAATGCCATACTCGGTACAGCGCACACTGAGCTCATGAGGTTGGCGCTGCATGCTGCATAGCAGTGCTACTAGCAGGCTGCAGCAGCCTCATGTGCCCCATGGAACGTCCCAGCTCCCAGGTGGTATGTACCACCCCCCCTCCCCACGCCAGGGGTGCACAGCTACTGAGGCTGTCCATGGAATCGGCCCGGTGACCATGTGACCATGTGAGCTGTCTGTGCACTATACTTCGAAGTATGTACTTCGAAAGTATGAGGTGGGGACTCCAGGCGCCGTCGGAGCCCGGTATCCGGCTACAGTGTAGTACTTCTAGTATGTGATACTGAGCAAAAGACACTGCTGAGGAGCGCTTAGTATGTTCTTCAGGAAGCATGGCCTCCTGCTGTCACTGTGTGTACAAAACCAAATAATCACAGTGCTTCCTTAGAACTAAGCGCTATAGTGAGTCACTATGAGTGACACACACACACACACTGCTGCTGCTGCACTGCATTGTGAAAGAAACCTAAAAGGCTGCTAAGCCCAGATACTGCCGTGGCTGGGGCCAAATGCCAGGCCGAAGCCTGTGGGGCACTGTACGAGATCAGAAACTTTTCTTCTTCTGGGGGGGGGGGCATTTGCCGCGGAAAATCCCCGACCCCAAAAGCGCGGCAAAGCCTGTTTTTGTTCACACCCACCCACACAACAACAACAGGCGGCGGCGGCGTAAGCGTAGCACTGGCCGCAGCTTGGGTGCCGCTAAATCAGATAGCTTTCGTGCGTGTGCCCTTGCCACAGCGACCATGGGACAGGCCCGGTGGACAGGTGCAGCGGCAGTGACTGCACTGGCGGCTTTGTTGTTAACATGTTGGGGGATGGCACGAGCGGCACCGGGAGAAGCAAGGGTCCACGCCTCACGTGAGTCGGTGCAGCCGCCCGGCGGATGGGCGAAGCTAAAGGAGGCTGTGGCGCCTGAGGTGGCGGCGCACTTCAGCACCCGAATAGTCGGGGTTTCCTCAGGCTGTTGCCTCCACGGTGTGACTGATACCTTTAAAAATGGTACGCTAAGCCAAGTCCCTTGTGTGGCCTGTGGGCCAACTTGCCAGTGGCATACCTTGACCTTATGGTTGCATGTGGGTGCACTGTGGCATGATGTGGATGGTGTCACGCCGTCTGTTGTGCTGCTGCACGCCGGCGGCGGGTGGTCACGCGTGTCTGTGCTGCTGCCGCCAGCTCTGCCAGTGCTGTTGTTGTGCTGCTGCCGTTATTCAGGTACACTTGGATGTGTGCAATTAACTGTGCGTGCCTGTAGGCGCGTTTAGTTTCTCAAGAGTTTGCTGGACCGCCTGCACACAGTGCACCCCCTGTGACCCGTGGAAAACTGCAGTAGCACGTGCCAATGGCAGTCTATCATGGCGAATGTGCACTGGGCTGGGAAAACTGCCCATTTCACTTTGCAAGGCTTCGGGCGCCTTGGATCGACGAAGGCGATACGCACCAATGCCCCCTAGGCCCTACCTAGGCCTCGCGCCCAGCGTGCACCGCTGGTGCTGTTGCGCCCTTTTGCCCCTTCAACTTCGGTATCGCTTAAACCCTCGTTCCGCCTGATCCGCCGAAGGCGGGAGAAGTTGCGCAAAAAAAAAACAGCACTGCAGTGAAACCATGCGGGTGGTGCTGGCTTTGGTGCTGTCGTCGTGCGTGTTGGTGCCGCTGCAGCTGGCGGTTGCCTTTCTGCCCATCCCTGCGCCGCACCAATGGCGCCGCCCGCAGCGACAGCAGCAGCAGATGTGGCGGCCGAGAGAGCTACAACATCAATGCCCTGCGACAGGCGAGGGAGACGGCGGCGACGGTACCGGTGGCGACGATCGGTGTGCTGCTGGTGACGCCTCGCAGGAGAGACGAGAGGGACAGACCAGCAGCACCAGCAGCGGTGATGGTAGCGGTGACGACGATTTGCCCCGGAGGTAAGCTCTCGCTGCTGCGGGCCATGTGGCAAGGCAGCAGCGACGGCGTGGCTCGCATGCCCACGTTGCGTCGTGCGCTCAGGTCTGGGGGCCGCTTCCTGTAGCTTGGCAGCAGCCGCTGCATTGCTGAAGCAGCAGCTGCCGCGCCTGCAGCGGAGGCAGCAGTTGTTGCAACAGGCGTTGGTGACAGCTTACCCATGTTGCCCTTGGCCGAACTATGTTCCTGCTCAGTCAACACACTCAAAGCCGGTGCACAGCTGTGGCCGTTTTACCTCCGTTTGTTGGATGCCCGAGTGCGAGTGTATGGAACTACTTGTAATCCAATATGTAGCTATGCTGGGTCACACATGCCCGGCTGGGTGCCACATGTCACCGTTTGCGTTGCACCCCCATGCCCCATGCAGCAGTACCATTCAGGCACCGCAATGCACGATCTCTCGTGGTGCTATTACTAGTCCCCAGGCGGATAGTTAAACAGGCAACCTAGACATGTCATGTTTGTACAGCGTCAACTCCCATTTCACCTCGGCAGTACCGTTCAGGGTGTGCATGTGCTCGCCATGCACATTACCAGATGCTGCACCCGTGCTTGCACTCAAAGAAAGCTGCCAACCCGGCCATGGCACATGTCGCGTGCGCATGCGCAACTTCTACTTCTTCTTCCAACTTCAACTTGTCTTACCATTTGAACGTCATTGCAGCACTCACTTCTCCCACCCTCTCCCCCCCCCCGCGCCCCCTCCCCCACCTCTCACACAAACCTTAACTCTTACACTTCAACTGTTCAACTTCAACTGTCACCCAGCACCGCGGACGTGGACCTGCGCGCCTTCCGCGCCCGCCTGGTGTCATTTGGCCTCGAATATGGCTCCGAAAGCCCCCTTGCGCCTGCCAGCGCGGCACCCTCTGTGGAGGCTGTCATCGGGGGGGCCGCAAGGGCGGCGGCGGCAGGGGAGCGGTGGGCGCACCCCCTTGCGGCGCCAGAGCAGGGGTGCCTGCTGCTGGCGAGGTGGGGCGTGTTCAGCGAGGCGCAGAGGTGGGTGTGCTGCTGCTGAGCACGCGTAGCTGCTGCTGCTGCTGAGCACTTGCTGCGTCGGCCTGCTGCTGAGCGCGTCTGCTGTGGTGGCCTGCGGCTGAGCACAGCTGGTGTTTGCTGCTGAGCAGAGCTGCTGCTGCTGCTGAGCACAGCTGGCATTTGCTGCTGAGCGGAGCTGCTGCTGCTGCACTTGCTGTGTGGCACTGATGTGTCCCCCCTTTGTGACATCAATGTGTATGGTATGTAGGTATTGCCACATACGCTTGAAACCTTAGTGTTCATGTGGGCATGCGCGCTTTTTTAACCCTCTTTCCAGTTTCCCTAACATTTTCATGCGGCGGCGCTGGTGATTACGAGTGGCTGCACCGCAGCCATATCGCCATAACAGTTATACCACATGTGTGGTCTGACAACAGTAACACGACAGTGTCACTTGCGTGGGTATATGTGGCACACCCTATTGTTGGCTACCATGTTGTTGTTGACTTACTACTGTAGTCTTACAAGGCTGGTTGAACATGCACTTTTGTGAGTCATGCACCAACACATACAATACCCTGCTACTACAGTACCTTTACTAAACTCCGCTAAGGGCGCGGAAAGCCCTTTGCACACGGTGCCTGTGGCCAGAAAAGGGTCAGACAGGTAGCGAAAAAGCTGGCAATGGTCACCACTGCGTACGCTAAGGGAAGACTGGCATGTTGCCAGAGCTCTACTCTAACGGAGTACAGCCCCATGTCCCAGTTACAGTACCACTTGGTATATATATATATATATACTACGTAGTACATGTATACTTGAAGTATATATATATACACTATGACCTGCAGGTATGTAAATTTCAAGTACACATGTACTGTTAATACTTCTGAGGATGTTCGAAAACCATCCCTGTACTGTCGCCATTTTCACACCACACATCATGTGCTCACCATGTTCACAACGTCTTTTCCCCTCCCGCCGGTGCTGCAGATACTTTCGCAATGCGGTGGTGCTGGTGATAGAGCATGGCCCCTCAGGCACAGCCGGTCTCATCCTCAACCAGCCCACACGCACCACCATGGGGGAGGTCACCGGTGGCCAATCAGGGCTAGCGTGAGTGGTTGCTCAGCAGGACAAAACACTGAAGTATATACCTCAAGTATGCACTTCAAGAAGTGTGTATATATACAGTATACTACTAGGGGAGGTCACCGGCGGCCAATCAGGGCTAGATTGAGTGTTTGCTCAGCTGGACAGCAGCCCCGCAGCCATGCTCAGCACAGGAGGTGCATGTGTAACCGCACCTTGACTACATACTTCGTAGTAGATAAGTAGATGTCCACACTGCGAAGTATGTACGTCTGAAGTATATACACATATAGACTACAGTGTAGGATAGTACGTAGTAGGTGGTGGTTGCCTTTTGTCAGAAAAAGCCGGTTCTGCCAACCGTCATGTAAGGCAGTGCAGAAAAGTGCACGCACCTGGGTTTTCGTGCATGTGTGTCTTTTCGAAACATACAGATGGGTGTCTGTCATCAACGTGCTTTCCATAGCATTGAACACACCTGCTGTTTTGAGGCGCACGTGCTATTGGGCATACGTGCTACACAGGCGAGCAGGCATTTGCGCTGTTGTGTGGCTGTGGAGAGTGTCACAATGACACCTGCTACCTTTTCCCTGACGCCCGGTACTGCCGCCACTGCTGTCCTCTCTGCCACTGCCCGCCGCCGCCAAAACTGCTGCTTGGCTGCCTTTGCTGCCGCCACCGCTGCTGCCGCCGCCACCACCACTGCTGCTGCCGCATCCACTGCTGCCATCGCTGTTGCTGCTGCTGCTGTCGCTGCTGCTGCTGCTGCCATCGCCGCAACTGCTGCTGCCGCCGCCGCTGCTGCCGCCACCACATGCTGCCGCTGCTGAACGCACGGGACACCTGATGCTGCTTGCGTGCGCACGCTTCTCTTTGCCGCTGCTGCTCTGCTCCTGGCCAACTGGAGGTGCTGCAGTGACCTGCCGGGCCTGGCGGACAACACACTGTACTTTGGCGGCGATGTCGGCCGGAGACGCGATGATGGGATGGACACAGTGAATTTGATGCATGGGCGCGATGATGTGGCGGGTGTGGAGGTGCGTTTGTGTGTGTGCTCAGCAGCAGCAGCAGCAGCAGCTCAGGAAGTAGCACCGGTTGAGCTCAGCAGCAGCAGTGGCAGCGTTGGCGGGGGTGGGATGCTGTGACGATGGGCGGCCTGAACCGGCAACGATCATGCTCAGCAGCAGCAGCAGTATTGTGATGTGGCTGATGCAAGGGCGCATAAGTACTTGGCAGTGTTGTAATGAGCGATGCGTACACTATGTTACATACTCTCTTGGCACACCGTGTGGGCTTGCCTGCACACACTTTGCCGCACACACCACCCGGGCGGCCACCACCACCGGACCACAACGGGAGCCAGGCTGAGAGGCGAGCGGGGCGTCCAAGTGGGCAGGCTGGCCCGCCATAGGATACACCGCCGTCTGGAGTCCCTACCTCATACTCAGGCACCAGCCAATTGACAGCCGTGGTCAGTTAACCACCAAACTTACATGTTGGTGGTTGGTGTTGTGTGTGTGCGCAGGTGGTCAAGGGGGTCAAGCTGGGAGGGCTAGGGGATGCCCTGACATGCATCGCTGAGGGAAGGGCACAGCCATCAGAGTTTAAGGTAATCTGTCAGCCTGGTTGCATGTCGATACCACACTTCTACTTCAAGTACTCACGGTATTGTGCCACAACTCAATGGACACGTTGCGACTGACAACATATATATATTGTTTATTATTCAGACACGGCGCACCCATCCGAGCACAGGGCAAAGGCACCGCAGTGTGTTGGGTGGTTGCCTAACCTGGCAGCCTGGTTGCGTGTCGACACCGCACCTCTGCCTCGCGTATTCGCCAAGAAATTCTTGGGCATGTTGCCACTGACGTTGTGCTCCAAGAGCATTTCAGGCAAGGCGCACCCATACAAAGCCAGCGTGTACGCTTTTGGGTGGTTGGCTGCGCCAATCTCATTTGTTGGGATATTTCCTGCAAATCAAAGCAGGCCCGTCGAAGTTTGAGGCAAAAGCCAAATCAATGCTCCCTTGACGGCACGCCTGCCCAATGTGTGGCGCTCATGAGCACGCCCTGTATGTCATCCACTTTCTAGACAGCAGCGACAACAAGTGGGCCGACTTAGGCGCAACAGTGCTATCTGAGTATGGTACTAGTGTGTGCTGTAGCAGTTACAGACACTTGTAAACATACTAGTAGTACATGGTCTGCACTGCAGCGCATCAAGCCTTGCAGGCAATTGCCGGCTGTCGCTGTTGCCAGCGCTCCTAGTACCAGTTCTCCCACTCTCCCTAGCATGCTGGCGCCTTTGGCAGTCACTGCTGCTCCAGTAGCACGCCTCCGGCTCTCCCTCTTGCGCGCACACCGCCACCACCTCCCGTCTTCACGTTACACCATCATGTGCATATGATACACAGCATACACAGCATACTTCAGAAGTACACTACAGTAGCGCTTCTAGGACGGCATCTCCAACCCTATCTCGCACACACCGCCGTAGCCATGTGCAGTACGCCGCTGATGCTGCTGTGCGCCTGCAGCTGCTGAGCACACAGTGGCGCTGAGCAGCGCTGCAGCACACTGACCAGCACTGCAGCGCATGCGTACGCTGCACCACAGTGTTCTGGCCTGGCAGTATTTTCAGGAGTGCAGCATCCTCAAAATTGAACGATATCCGTAATCTGTTCTTGGTTTGCTGTGTCGCTATTTCCATAGTGAATTTTAGGGGCTTGTTACACTTCAACAAGTATTATCTACCCCTTTATTTTTTGTCTCCGTTTTTTACTCACTGACTTCTGCTGAGCACTGCCGCCGCGTGTCGATTCGCCGCCCTTGACGCGCTACTGTGGGTGCTAGTGATGGGTCATGGCGAATGACGTATTATATACTTAGAAGTACATTATACAAAATACGGCGTATTCTTACGCCCCAAAACACGGTAGACGGCATATTTGCCGTATGAATACGTCAATCTGTATACGTTATACGCCGTATTTACATACGCTTTACGGCGTATATTACAAAGTTTATACGCCTCGACCCATCACTAGTGGGTGGCGGTCGCGGGGTGTGCAGCGGTCCGTAGCACTTGCGCGCCCACCACAGCGCAACCACGTCCTTACCTCCCCGTCTACTCGCGCTTTAGTGCGCTTTGATTTAGTGCGGTATGCAGTTTAGTGCGGGGTCCAGCAACCTGTCACAGACCACATGAATGTATAAAAACAATACACGATGCCTTAGTGCGGGGCGCTAGGGAGGTGACACTACCCCACAGTAAGTCGCGAGTGCACTGTACCACACACCGCCGCCGCCACCCGCCGCCGCTGCCGCCGCCGCACAGCTTTTCGCGCGCTACTGCGGGTGGCGTCTTCGACCTTGTACTTCGTATTTAAAAAAATGTTGAAGTATGGTCTGCAACTGAACTTGCACCAACACAACCAGCGTTCACCAATGAAGTACATGATGTGCTTGGCCCAGTATTTACAGAACCGCTCCTGTCTCCCACGCGCCGCCGCCGCCCGCTGCCGCCGCCGCCCATTTTGTTGCGCGCTACTGCTGGCGGCGCCTTTGACTTTGTACTTCGTACTTGAGAAGCATTAAATTTGTGGAAGAGTGGTCTGTAATTTGAACTTATGCCAAAGCAACAGACAGCGTTCATCCATGTATAAATGATCTGCTCCTGCCTTCCATGCGCCGCTACCGCCCGCTGCCGCCGCCGCGCAGTTTTTCGCACGCTACTGCGGGCGGCGTCTTCGACTTGTACGCCGTACCGGCATTACAATTGTGACACTACCCCGCACTAAATCGCGAGTGCACTCTACCACGCGCCGCCGCCGCCTCCCGCTGCCGCCGCCGCCGCCGCGCAGTTTTTTGCGCGCTACTGCGGGTGGGGGCCAGGGCAGCTGGCGAGCGAGTGCGCCAAGGGCGCCTGGTACCTGGCCGCGTGTGACGTGGCCACCATCCTCGACCAGTACACGGGCGCTGAGCAGCCGAGAGCCCTGTGGGCAGATGTTCTAACGCGCATGGGAGGCAAGTACAAGGCTGCTGCAGACAAGGCGCAGCGCGGCAAGTGACCGGGGTGGGGGGCCCCTGGGGGGCGGATGGGGGTGTTGTAAAGTGACATCTGCTAGGCCACCTGCCAGAGGCAGAACCATGGCCACAACAGCAGCGGCTTGCTGTGCCACAAGTACATGAGCATAGTACAAGTGCCTGCCAGTATTCCAACAGGGGGAAGGGGGGGGGGGGCTCGGCAGCAGTGTGGGCGGTTGCAGGCATGCGGTGGGGGGTGCACTCAGGAGCAACGGGGGTTGCCGCGCAGCAGCCCTGGGCAGCTGGCTTGTTGCAGCAGCCAGTTGTGCGCAGCTGGCGCTGAGCAGCAGCAGTGGCAGTTGGTGCATTTAGCGGTGAGCGCCGTCAGCAGCGGCAGGGGCATGGCACCTGGCGCCGGGGCTGCTGAGCATACTCGCTTGCACTGGTGCTGCTGAGCACTGCAATAGCCGCTGAGCTCTGTGGTGCTCACCATCTTCCCTGAGTGTATGAGCTCGGTACCAGCAGCAGCAGCTGTGCTCAGCGCAGTGCAAGCGACGGCCTCTCCAACGTAGACCATCCCTGGGCTGTGTAGCTGAGGCAACTCTGCACCAGCGCGGCGTCCAGCTTGTGCAGACCTTGGTTGCGCATTGTCTTCCGCCCTTATCCGTGAATTCCACCATGCCGGATGTATACCGGCACACCCACCACGTTGTTCTTCCATAATATATTGGGGCAGTGCCAGAGGGCTGAACTCGTGGGAACGTCCCTATGAGTTCAAGGGCATACATGTCATCCATGCCGACATTGTCGGTGAATGTCTAAGCAACCCTTTTTTCAAAAGAGCGCACTTGGAGGTCCCGGATTCGGAGTCGATCTGCTGCTGCCACGCGCTGCCACCCAGCCCTTTTTATGCCTGAAGAGACTGCACCGCCCACTGCACTCCATTCAGTGTCCCGCCGCTGCATTGTGGCTAATGTATTGGTTTGCAGGAAAGTGAATATTTCAAGGCGCACTGTATACATATGCCAATATATGTACGCATATACCGTTTACACGCCGTACATGCAGCATCAAAACAAGCAAAAGCTACACTATTGTGTGCGCACACAACACAGTGGATGGGTGGTGGGTTGCTTCTCTGTGTGTGGATAGAGGCGCGTGCACACGAGCGCGTGCACGCCGTGTGCACGGGGGGGTCGAATTCGGCAAACGAGCAAATTACGGGGTGGGGACCGTGCTCTTGCGGGAAGAGCCGCGGCAGCCGCCAGTGGCAGGCACGCCAAGGGCGTCTGGGCTCGCGGCCCCGCGCGCACACGCCCTCACCCACAGCAGCAGCTTGCTGCACTGAGGTGCCCCTCCACAACTATAAATGCGCGGGCAGTTTATAAACGTTTAGTTGAACTTGCGGCTGCGTGGTCTCCTCTCCACCAGCTGGACCCTAGCCCCGCGTAGGAGTATTCACGACTTGGCAGATATGGCATGGGCCTCACCCGTCCCTCCCCTCGCAGCGCCACCGCCGTGTGCTCACACTCTCAGCTCACCTGACTGGTGTGTCTCCTGAGGGGACCTTTCAGCTGCTCAGAGTTCGTGCGCACACGAACGTTCACGTGTTGAATAACTGCCTCGGCTAAAACAAACGTCGCGACTGTGTGTGTGTGTTTTTCGTGTGGTCTACATTCACTCCCCTCTCCGCGCTCACGCACCTCAGGCAAAAATAGCACCCCGCGGCCCTCATGACAATGGTGGCCACCAGGGCGCTGCTCGCTGTGGCGGTGCTGTGCAGCGCGGCGGCACAGCAGGACACTCCGGTAAGCAGCAGGCAGTTCGCACACACACCCGCCAAAACTGTGCTCACGTGTGTAGTAGTGTGGGGAAGGTGCAGTGCGTGCCTCTGGTGCCTGGGCCTGGTCTGGCAGGAGCAGCGGCGTGGTTGCGGCGCGGCTGCGACAGCTGCGCCAACGGCAGCCTGCGCACGCTCGCCTATGCGGTCGGCGCAAAATTGTCTCTGTGTTCGTTTGGCGATTTTTACCGCTGGCCTTCACCCTCACCACCCTCTTATGCCTGCTCTCTGCCTGCTGCTTGTCGCCGCAGCTCTCGCGGGTGCTGCTGGACGGTCGCGACCTGCACGAGCCCTGCGGTTTTGTCGAGCTTCCAGGTGGTGGCCTGAAGATTCCCGCCCACTGCATGACTGAGTGCGGGGGCGACAACGTGGAGGGGTGCGATTTCACCTGCGGCAAGGCCGGCATCCCTTTCACCTCTCCCGACCAGTGCAGCACCGCTACCACTGGCATTGTGTGCCCGGACGGCGAGGTGTGCTGCGCCTGCGACGGCGGTGCCCCTGCGGGCCCGTGCGCTACAAAGGCGGTAGACCAGCTGGACGGCGAGTGCACGGCGGCCTGCGGCACTGCGGCGATGCAGCCCACTGACTGCCAGGCCCTGTGCGTGGCTCAGGGGATCACGTTCTCAAGCGTCGAGCAGTGCTTCACCGTCGGAAGGTGAGGATGCATACACCTGTTCTGCTGTGGCCGCGTACTGCTGCCGCGCACACTTGGCACTGCTTAGGCCAGCTGTACACTTCAGAAGTGGTGGCACTTGGCCAAACTGTCATTTGCACGTGCTGCAGTGGTTACATTGGCATGCTACACAAGCGCACATGCAACCACCCAGCCGTGCAGCTAATGAAACTGGGGTGCATGCGCATCACCTTTGACAGCTAATGCGCCGCCGCACCAAAAAAAAGGCTAGACTCGATATGCCGCACACACGCGCCCCTACTGACCGCGCTCTCTCCCCCCCCTTGGTGCACCGCCGCACCACTTCTCTCGCAGCCAAATGCCCGCCTTCGTGGACTCGTGCGTGGGGCGCAACTCCTGCTGCGCATGCAAGGCGGCTGTCGTCGCTCCCACCCCGTCTCCCACCCCAGCAATCTGCTCCTCAGTGAGCGCTGGTCAGGTGGCTGGCGAGTGCGCAAACGGGTGCGGCACAGCGGCGATGCTGCCTCGGGACTGTGCCAACGTGTGCGCCGCTCTGGCGATCCCGTTCAGCAACGTCTCGCAGTGCTTCACCGTCCAGAGGTGAGAGCACGCCTGGCGCTTTTTGTGTGTTGTGTCTGCTTGGCATTGCGCGAGCAGTGGTGTGTCGCTGTGCTTGGACTAGAGGCGACGGCACACCTGGTGGTTTGTGTGTCGTGTCCCACCACGCCCGCTTGGCATGGTGCAAGCAGTGGTGTGTATCGCTCTGGTGCAGTACACGCGCACTCGGCTTAGCTGGCACTTGCATATGATGCGCTGGTGGTACCGGCACGTGTGCCCTGCAGCAATACATGTGCAAGCACACACACGTGCAACCATGCAGCACAGCACTGCCCCAGGGTGTTTGCGCATCAGTGTTGGCAGCCGCTGCCCCATGCCCGCACAAAAGAGGCTGGTGGAACCGGTGCTGCGTACACACTCGAGCTCGCTCTGGCGCTTTGCCTGCAGGGTCTGCACTCCACTGACCGCACTGTCTCTCCCCGCGCCGCAACACGCGCCTCCATGCACGCGCTCTTGCAGCCAATTCCCCTCCTTCGTGGACAACTGCACGGCGCTTGGCTCCTGCTGCTCGTGCCGCGCGGTCGTCGCCCCCACCCCTTCTCCCACCCCTGTGCCTACCCCTAAGCCTACTCCTAAGCCTACCCCTAAGCCCACCAACCCCCCTACCCCTACCCCCAGCCCCCCTACCCCCACCCCCAACCCTAACCCTAACCCTAACCCTAACCC
>JAULBY010030740.1:0-15765 GCA_032358315.1 Ophiocytium majus
TGCCGCTTGCACCTGTTCAGAGAAACGGTGCACTTGCGATTGAGTGCGGGTTAATGCCCTCCCCTGCACCCCGCACTAAAGCAAGGCCCGCACGTCAGAAGATGTTGTAGTTGCAGCTGTTGAGCGGCAGCAGAAACTGCGCATGCTCAGCAGAGCGGCAGCAGAAACTGCGCATGCTCAGCAGAGCGGCAGCAGAAACTGAGCATGCTCAGCCGGACAGGCAAGCGTATGCGGCGCTATTGTCACCTTCCCCGCCCTCTCCAACGCGCGGTCATTGAGCAGAGTATGTTACGTTGCAGCTGCAACAGCAGCTGCGCATGCCGGGCAGGCCCAGGGGCACCTTCTAGCGGTCATGTATGCATGTGCGGCGCTGATGGCGATGGCAATTCAGTCCGCAGGCGTCAAAACAGGAGATGTTGAGGTTGCAGCTGCTCAGCAGCAATAGCCACCTGCACGTGCTCAGCAGCAACAGCAACTGTCCTTGCTCAGCAGAACACAGGCACACCTTGTAGCGGTCGTACGCGGCGCCAATGTCGATGGCGGTGTTCTTCCAGTCCGCGGGTGTGAAGCAGGAGCTGTCCAGCAGCGGGCTGTACTCCACGACGTCGAAGGTCGGCATCTCCGCACGCACCAGCTCCTCCAGCATGAACAGGCGCTGCGTGAAGAAGCCTGCACAAACCATGAACATTCATGAATTCACAATAAACTATCCATGAATTCTCAGCGTGCACCAGCATGAAGAGGCGCGGCGTGAAGAAGCCTGCACAAACCATGAACAATCATGAAATTAAACTATGTGTAAATTTTCAGCGCGCAGCTGCTCCAGCATGAACAGGCGCTGCGTGAAGAAGCCTGCGGGGCGTGGCAAAGACCATGAACACATTGAACATTTCATGAATTCGACATGGACACCTTAAACTATGCATGAATTCTCCGTGCACTAGCTCCTCCAGCATGAAGAGGCGCTGTGTGAAGAAAGCTGCAGGACGTGGCATAAACCATGAACACATTTGCACTGTCATGAATTCACATTGGACTGTGCATGAATTCTCGAAGCCTGCAACGTTGGGGCACAAACAAGAACACAACAAACAAGTACCGCCTACCGCCGAAGTAGTCGCCCGGGTCACTTCTGGTATTGTTTCCGGTAGCTCCAAAAGTGACGTACCCCCCCCCGGTTACTTTGTGGGGTCAGTCATACTAAATGCCAGGTCAAGGCACTTAAAACATGCTTTCAATAGTTCGACAAGGTAGCACACCCTCCCTACTGTTAGCTCTCATCAAAGTTATTGACCCGGGCAATTACTTGGGCACTCAAGTCTAACGAGTTCTTTGTGCGCATGTGCGGAGCATGCGCGGCGGCATGGCACACACACACACGTGTGTTCGTTGCATCAACAATTCATGAATTCTCCATCACAGCGACTCCGTCCATCATGCATGTACTTATTACATGGTGCATGAACTAGCCTGCGCGGGACACACAGCGTGGCATTGCTTCCTTGACCCATTCACTCAATACTGCCATGTTCCCTCTACCCAAATGAGCCCCGTGACGAACGCGACTCAGTTCATGAAGCAGCGTGTGCTGATTGCAGAGGTAAGCCAGCATTGTGTGTGCTTACAGTACCAGTAGCAGACTACAGCCCTACACGTGTGCAAAAACTGACTCCCGCACCGACGAGGCTCGCTATACAAAATTTGAACACATTTTGGCGCAAGTGCACTTCATTAAGCACTGTGTGAGGCACTCGTCAGCCTGTGATACACCAGCTGCAGACGCAGCAGCGTGCTGAGTGGGCTGCGCACCAGCCACACACAGCGCTGTGCACGGCAGACGCGGGAAACCCCTCAGCGGCAGCGACATGAATTCATTCATCCATTCATCCAAAAATTCATAAATTTTCTGCGCCAACAGGCCCCGTCCAAGGCTCCACGCGGGTACACCCGCACAGAACCAGCAGGCACGCGGCAAGACCGCTGCACAGTGCTTTCGCAGCGCATGAGCACACCATGGCACCAGTAAAGATGGCAAGGCTACACTGCTTTTGCTGCATGTGGCATTTTTTACCATCGGGAAAATCAATGCTTTACGTCCGTCAGCAGAGCTTGCAAGAGGAAGACCTGGTAATAACAGCTCCGGCTTCGATTGGGCTTGCACACACCCCAGCAACAACTCGTCCTGATGTGTATGCCCGAAGAATTTTTTCCATGTTTCTTGTTACAGTCAGCAGCATGCACGCACGACACTGCCTTGCGCACACAGTCATTGCTGTCAGGAGCCCGAGCGGCTGCTGCTGCCGCAACTGGCAGCAAACGCCACTGCTGCCTCAAGCCACTGCACGTGCGTAAGTATCATGGGCGGTGATGGGCATCCTGCGGTTGCACAAGTGTAGTGATGGGTCACAACGTATAATTTTTGCGTTTTACACTGTAAAACGTATTCAAATACGCCGTACAACGTATGCAGATGAACGTACTTAGACGGCAAATGCGCCGTATATCGCGTTTTCGGGCGTAGAATATGCCGTACTTTGTATACTGGAACGTATAAAATACCTTATATGCCGTGACCCATCACTCCACACGTGTCATGTGTGCTGGTACGGTGCGCGCACACCAGCATTGCGACACAACATACATAGAACCATGCTGTAAGCAAGCCCTGTACATCGCTTTTAACGGCACATACTGTATGGCTCAATTATGCACTTCCCACCCGAAGCGGGGGGGGGGGGGGAGGGGCTGACCGGCGCCGCAATGCAGTGCCGTTGTGGTGTGCAGGTGACACGGAGAGCGCATGGAGCAAAGTATGCGGCCATCGATGGCGTGGCAGCGGAGCCCCTGGCGGTAACAACGGAAGCAGCCATGCCCCTGGCGGTACACACCAAAACAAAAAAGTCAAGCAAATAACACACCGCACCTTGAACTGGCACGCAAAATAAACAATGACCTCAGACAGGCAACCCTACGAGCTCCCTCCCACCAAACCTCAACTCCAAACTTCAACTCACCCGCTCACCCTGACGCCAGCAGCAGGTGGCGGTGGCGGTGGGAAAGGGAGCATCAGTGGGTTGGCGTCGCGACGCACCGGCTGCGGTTGGCGCGGTCGTGCGTACGGCTGCGAACTAGGCAAGTTGTCACCCCCACCCCCTCTCCTTAGCAAGAGACGGGGAGCAAAAACACCTCTCCGTACGGCGCGCAGCCAGGTCGGCAGCCACTGCCGGCCACTGCACACTGCCGGCATAGTGGCAGCCGACCTGGCTGCACGCCATACGGCGAGCTGTTGCTGCTGCCCGTCTCTTGCCAAGGAGAAGGGGTGAGGGTGACAACTTGCCTAGTTCGCAGCTGTACGCACGACCGCGCCAACCGCCGCGTCGTGGGGCCGTCTCACTGATGCTCCCTCTCCCACCGCCGCCGCCACCTGCTGCTGGCGTCGGGGCGAAGTGAGTTGGTGAATGAGTTGTGCACGTGACATCCGCGAGAGCTGTGTAACGCCTTTGCATTGTTCAGAGACCATTTACACAAGTTCATGCACATTGTGAAAGAAACCTAAAAGGCTGCTAAGCCCACATGCTGCCGTGGCTGGGGCAAAAGTGCCAGGCCGAAGCCTGTGGGGTGGTTTGTCCGCCTGATGAAAGCACCAGACAGCCCCCACACCTACACGCGCCGGTCAGTGTGCTTGAGGGCTAGGGATGATTCAGAGTACAACTACCAACAGGGCTTGTATCAGGTTCGGAAATGAGCCAAAAAAAGCGATTTACGGCGCGTTCATTGAACACATGCACAAGTACAAACAAATCAAATCATACGGCTGGTGTACTTCTTTACCTGACGATACGTACTGAGAATGACTGATGTGTCTGCCTGAATACTTTTGCGGCGTGCTTGGGGAGTTCGCACCCCTCGCAGCCGTGCACCACAGGACTGGGTTGGATACGAGAATCGGATGTGCCAACAATGGCAGACAACTGCTATAAGAGTGTGGTTTGTGTGCTGTCAGAAAAATGCCAAATATCTGGCAGTGCCTAACGTTTCTCTAATAGCTGCGTGTTGGTTGGCACACACCATGCTCAAACCGTTTTTTTCACTATCGTAACCGTATAGCATGCAGACATCACATCAAAAGCATCAACATTCACGTCTAGCCTGCATGGGGCTCAGAGTGGGCACCACCCACCCAAGCACACTGTACCAATCCGTGGTCTGGATCGTGTCTACTTGCCACAGTTGCCAAATGCACCTACGGCAACATACCCGAGTGCAAGTTGTCACCACATGCAGCGACGGCAGCGGCAGCGGCAGCAGCAGCAGCAGCAGCAGCAACAGCAGCCCCGTCTCACTGCACCGGGATGGTCTCACTTACCTGGCTTTGGAGCCAGCGCCCCGTCCTCGTCCCGAGTCATCCCCAGTGTGCCCCCAGTGTAAATCACCAGCACATCCGCAGTCCTGGCGGGAGCATCCGGAGCCCCGCCCCCCCTCCTGTGCCAAGGGCTGAACGCCACCACGCAGCCTCGCTTGCTGGGGGCGGCGTCGCTGGAACCACCCCCCGCAGCTGCCATGGCCATGGCGCATAGGGCTGTGGCGTCCTGAGGCAGCATGTGTGAGCAGACGCTAGTAGCACAACTTGAGTTGCACCAGGGAGCCTGCCACTGCACAGGGCTGTGACCTGCCGCTGCCAGTGCTGCTGCTCCTTCTGATGATGACCGCGACAGCCTCTCCAGGCTGTGCGGCTGATGCGCCGCGCTGTGGTGGTCTCCGCACCCGTTGTCACACGAGCGCGAGCACTGCCGAGCAGCAACATTGAAGAGGGGCTCTCCTACAAGTGCCGGGTGTTAATTAGCTACTTGCACGCCCCCATGTGCAAATAAATAAAACTACTGCAGTCTCTTGTTTGCCAGTCCCTTCAAAGCTTCGGGGGGGGGGGGGGGGGGGGGGGGGCGTGGCATGATAAGCAAGTACCACCAGCAGCAGCTTTGCTCAGCAGCCACAGGCATTCTACGGTGTGGAACTCGAAGCACACGCTAGACAAAGCCGTTTGATCCTAAAAGAATCCCAAAACTGAAAAAGACGCCATTCAGCAGGCACCACACATGTGAGTGGATTTTGATTGCATCACATGCCGCGGACCCAGCCATGCAAAAGTCAGTCATTGCACACAAAACATTTCCCACCACACTGGCAGCAGAACAGAAACAGCCACAGACGTAGGCACCAAACTTGCCGACACGGCGGGTGTCATCACAAAATATCGTTCAATGCATTCCGAAGAGCACTTGCCGCCATGCAACAAATGCGGGTGCGGCTGAGCGGCAGCAGCACCCAGCGGCTGGAAAGCAGCACCTGACCATCTAGCTGCCAGTGCTGCTCTGTGTGTGCATGGCACGCCTGACCCATCGCGCGGAGAGCGACCCATGAGGGTAGAGTGTGGGTATGCCAGGCATGTGGCTGCAGAAGCGTACTGTTGTGTGCTCCTTGGGGCCAGCAGCACGGGTCTGTCAGCAGAGCCCACGTGTTGTGTGCTGCTGCGCCGCTGCCGCCAGCCCTTGCAGCGTGCAGCGGGAGACGGTAACCGCTCCCCCCCACAATGCGCGGCAATGCGGCCATGCCTCCGCCAGCGCCTTGCGGTCAGCTGGCGCTGAGCACTGCTGCCATGTCTCACCCTGCTCAGCAGCTCAGCAGCTCTCCACCGCCCCGCCACCGCAGCATCAGCTGCTCAGCGCTCCGCCAGCGTGTGCTGCTCGGCAGGGCGCCAGCCCCCATCGCTGCAGCAGCGCCTGCCTGCGTCCTCACAGCTGAGCTGCTCCGCTCTCACCGCACACAGCTCTCCTGCTGAGCACAAGCCCATGTGCGGCTGCTGAACACCGGATCTCATCGCCGCGGTCCGCGCGGCCCACGTGAATCGCGCCCCCCCCAATCCCTTTCTCTCCTTTCGCCGCCGCTGCCGCTATGCTCAGCGTCCTCCCTGAACCCGGGCTCCCCGCGCCGCGGCGGCAGCAGGTCGTCATCTGTGAGTTTCCGCCTGGGAACTGCCTCCCCCGCCGCCGCCGCCGGCTCCGGCACCAGCGCAACTTCTGAGTCTATGTCTAGGGCGGGTGATCTGTGGACGGGGGTTATTTTCTTGCGCGGAGCGGCGGGCGGGGGGGGGGGGCGGCGGCTCCGTCCTCCGCGAGCCACCGGCCCGCCGCCACCTCCTGGAGCAGCAGGTCGGCTTCGCTGAGGCCGCCCTCGGCTGCGAGTATGTCGTCTAGCGTTTCGGACGCGCTGCCGCTGCCGGTGATGTCGAGGTCCCCCTCCAGCCGCTCCTCCAACAGGGCATCCAGCTCCGGAAGCTGCTCCTCAGCAGGGGGTGCTGCTGCAGGTGCTGCTGGCGCGGTGGAAGCCAGCGCTGCGAGCACCCGCTCCTGCAGCTCCGCCTTCTTGCCCGTCTTGGGCAGTCCCAGCTTCGCACAGGCATCCTTGAGCAGGGGCACCGTCATGTCTGCCACGGCGACGCCGTCAAAGCTGTGGTGCGCGCGCGGTGCAGCAGCAGCAGCAGAGTGACCATGCAGCAGCAGCAGGGTGACCATGCAGCAGCACCAGGCAATGCTTTTTCGTCACAGGAGCAGCTGGCACGTGCGGGGCAAGCAGAAGAGCCAGGGGCGGCGCCGGAGCAGCGGGATTCCGAGGCATTGGAGGTTGGGAGAGGGTGGCGCGGGTGGGAGCAAACATCAACCGCGCGGCCACACAAACGTCAACCAGAGGCTGACTAAGCGACTCGTTTCAGCAGCAGTAGTGGGATTACGCTGGCAGGTGCAAGCGCGTAGGCCCATAGACATCGCTGCGTGCTGTGCCGTCAAAAGGCATGCGATTTGCCAGGGGGCCGTGGGGGGGCTGTCTCACCTGGCGCCGTACAGCGGTGCGGCAGCGACTCGATGGCGCGTGCATGGTGCCGACCAAGTTTGCACCACAAAGCCAGCTGCATGCCTCGTCAGGGCGGCCGACGCCAGTGCAGCCACTGCCGCTCTTCGCACCATCATACACCTGCAATGCCCAGGGCCCTGTTGCCACCCCCACCTGCTGCACGCACCGCTGCGCCTTGCTGCCTGTTGCTGTCTGCTCTACAGTACTGAGCAGGATCCCGTGTGCGTGTGCAAAATGGCTGCTGAGCTTGATGACGGAAGCGACGCCGCGAGGTGGTGTGAACATTACGCACAAGCTGCACAGCTGCGGGAGCAGGGGCCTGATAGCAGGCCAGCAGCTGGCGGCGCGGCAGCAGCGCGGTCGCGAGGCCGCCACCACTCCTGCCCCCTCCCGCGCCGCCCTCGTACCCAGCCCCCCCCCAATTGCCGGCTTCAAACGCTGCTTGATTGCAAGCGAGGGCAAGAGCAGCAGCCTGAAGCATCGGAGGAGAACGGGGGGGAGCTAGGCTGGGCCCCACGCAGGGGCTCCCACAGCGGCCGGGGCAGGGCCGCTGGAGGGTGGAGGAGGCGCCATGGTTCACTCTCCCCGCGCCTCCACCATCCCCAAGGATGTGACAGTGGTGCAACCTACGGGCAGCAGCCACGGCCTCTTCACTCGCCTGCACCTGAGAGTGACCTGCCCCGCAGAGTTTGGGCAGACGGTGCACGTGAGCGGCAGCAGCTATGCGGTGGGCAAGGCCGACCCCAGCGCGGCGCTCGAGATGGTCACCACGCCGGAGGAGTACCCCGTATGGCGCACCCGCAAGCCCATCATAGTGCCCAGGGACGAGGTGCACAAGTACATGTACGCCCTCTTCGAGGGGGGCAAGTTCAAGAAGTGGGAGGCACTGGGTGCACCCCGCCACCTGCGCTGCACCGCCCCCCTGGTGCGAGTCGACGACACCTTTGACGTGCCCGGCAGCCCAGGGCAGGCGCAACAGAGACGCAAGTCCAGCAGCGCCGGGGACGACGCCCACAGGGGGGGGCGCATGGAGACCGACGCATCTGACATCAACACCCGCCAGCCTTCCCGCGTGGGCTCCCGCCTGTACCTGGTGTGCTTCCACCTCCCCATATCCCTCTCCAGGGACGAAAAGGGGCGCTGGAAGGCTTCCTGGAACGAGAGCCTCATCGCCAAAACCGAGAACTCCGTGGCGAACAAGATCGACACGTACTGGGTGGGCACCATCAGCTTGGCGGGGGAGCCGCGGGCCTTCTCGGCCGAGGACAGAGCCGAAATCACGGCGCTGCTGGCGCCCATGCACTGCACGCCCATCTTTGTGCCGCCGGCGGTCATCGAGGGCAGCTACCTGGGCTACTGCAAGCAGATCCTCTGGCCGGTGAGAAATTTCTGCTGTCTCGCACGTGCGCATGTGTGCGCGCGTGCCGACCGCGTGCTGCACCGGCGCCGCGCGCGGAATCAGTGCGCGGCGTGGAGCTGCCCTGAGCGCCACCTGCTGCGCACAGTCTTGCTTGGAAGCGTTGGTGCATTAGCACAATGTTGGCAGCAAATGACACGGCTGTCATGTGGCCCCAGGCTGTGGTGTGCGCATGCACGGCGGCGACAGCGGTCGGAGCGCTGCAGCACCCACCATGCTTGCTTACGTTTGCACATGTGTTGGAATGTCCGGTTGCAGCACTGATGGCACTGGTCGCAGTGGCACTGAGAGACAATGTGTGCCATGTTGTGTGTGTGCGCGCACCCGCGCGCACCGCCGCCGCTGTCTGCAGGCGTTCCACAACATTGACGTGCTGGACCTGGCGAGCAAGGACACGGACGACCCCACGCTCACGTGGGACCAGGTGAGAACTTCAACTTCAACTTCAAGTTGAAGTTCACAGGGCGGTGTCAGTTCCACAGCGCAGCATTCCCCCCCGTCAGACGGTGTGTGTGCCCGGCGCGGCGGAGCGACACTCGGGCAGGTTCAGACGCCTGTGTGGCGGAGCGGGCGTGCCGCATCTTGGCCGGTTTTGCGCCCTGCGTGCGGTCAACCACCTTTTGGGCACATGCAGGGACAGATGCGGTGTAAACATTCTATTAAATTTGGATGAATACCATTTCTTGTAGTAAAAATTATCTGACAAAAGCCCCAACCAAGTTGCCTCACCGCTACTATCGGTTCCTCGTGTGTATTTTATTAGATGGTAGTGGCAGGCCAGGCCCGCAGCACACCGCCCGTGACCATGTGGCGGTGTGATGGCGGACGCTGCATATATGTTTTTATTGGAGAGGCATGGGCTGCAGGCCTGCGCCTTTAGGGGCGGGCCGCGGCGGTGCAGCTCAGTGGCTGTTGTGGTGGGTGCCACGTCTGCACAGTCATACGTGCGCTGAATAGTGACGGGCAAGGCACATGACGGGCACCAATTGCGGGTTCCTAGTTGTTTGCTATACAGTTGCGGTCAGGAACCCATAGCAAAAACCTCTGACCTTGTATACTTAGAGCTTGTCCACTTCGCTGGGACCCTACAGCGAAAAGGACGGGTATAGGTAACCGCAGTCCTTATTTTACAAGGCATGGTGCTTGCACTAGCTGTGGGGTTGGCTGCCGGCCTCTGCCCCTGCTGCTGAGCTTTGCCCCTTTGAATGAGTACCAGGTGCAGGTATACCCAGGTACAGTAGTGCAGCACTACTCATTTGCACTTTAGGGTGTGCCAAAAAAAAGTACAATTTTGCAAGCCCGCTTGAAGGGATGGCCATGCACGGCCTCGTACAGATATGCTGCCACCTTTTGCACAGACCGCGGCAAAAAGTGCTGCAAAGCGCGCAGGCCTGAGGCGCGTGGCAGTGCTACCGTTGCCGCTGAAATTTTCATTATTGTAGACTTTTTTTTCATAGTTACTCATGAAGTAGTATAGCTGGGCAGCATGTGATTGCACGGACAACACCAAGAAGTGCCGCAAAATTGTACCAGTGTCTCACGCACGCCACACGCGCGCCGCCACGCCCGCGCCTGTGCCGCCCGCGCTTCCCGCAGGCGAACACCACGCAGTGGTTTGAGGCGTTCCGCACGCTGAACCAGATGTTTGCGGAGCACATGGTGGTCGCGCTCGCGGAGAACGACGTCATGTGGGTGCACGACTACCACCTCATGCTGCTGCCCAAGATGGTGGCGGACGCGCAGAAGGCGCAGGCCGGGCGGCGCCGCACGAGCACGGTGTTTTTCATGCACATACCGTTCCCCACGAGCCAGATCTTTCGCGCGCTCGCGCACGGGGAGCTGCTGCTGCAGGGCATGCTCAGCGCAAACATTGTGGGGTTCCACTCGTTCGACCACGCGCGCCACTTCCTGAACGCGGGCAAGCGCCTGCTTGGCCTCAGCTACCAGTCCATAAAGGCGAGTTTTTTTTGGTGTGATGTTATGGAAGAAGTGCGCTACCGTGGTATGTATACACGCATGTATTGGTACTTGCATGTGTGTTGCACACGAAACTTGCACGTTATCGAGGCAATGTATGATGTATATGTTGCACATGAAATTTGTATGTGATGGACACAAATGTAGAGTGGAGGTTATGGCGACAATTGTGTGCTGTTCTGCGCCGCGCTGGGGCGTTGTTGCTCTGCTGAGCAGTCCGCTAGACATGTGTCGCACAAACCATATTTCCCTTCTTACTTTGGTAGAAATCCATGTAGAGTGCAAATGTCGGTGGCAACAATGCTGTTGTACTGGCACCGCGCTGGAGGCTTGCTTGCTGAGCGCAGTAGCCGCATTACATGCACATGTGCTCATGTGGGGGGAGGCTCCCATTATGGCTTCCCATTGTGGCTGCGCCTGGGAGAAGACCCTCTTGACCCCCACAGCCGGGAGCGGAGCTGCTTGTCCTTACACATACAATGCAGGTCACGGCACTACTGCCAGACTTGGTTAGTGCAAGCACAGGCCTTCTCAGACGGCGATGCACGCTTTGGCCACCGTGGCAGTCAACGGTGGCCTTGAAGCTGGCCGTGAGCTCTGCTGAGCACTGCTGCTGCTGCTGCTGAGAGCTGCTGCTGCTGAGACTGCTTCTGCTGCTGAGCACCGCCGCCACTGCCACTGCCGCTGCTGCTGCTGAGCAGGGCGGTCTCATTGGCGTGGAGTACGACAAGAGAACGGTGATGGTCGTCATGTCGCACGTGGGCATTGAGCCAGAGCAGCTGGACGAGGGGCTGGACAGACCAGAGACGTCACGGGTGCGCTGCCCACTTCACGACCGTTTTTCTGTAACCGATTTTCGGTACTGTCTTGCCCAAACTATCTGAGAATGATTGCGCCAGTTGAGCCAGAGCAGCTGGACGAGGGGCTAGACAGGCCGGAGACGTCACGGGCACGCTGCGCACTGCGTAACCGTTTTTTGTAACTGTCCTCCCAAAACTATCTGTCAGTAGTTGCGCCAAGTGAGCCAGAGGAGCTGGTAGAGGGGCTGGACAGGTCGAAGATGTCACGGGTGCGCCCACCTGCGTTGCGCACTCCATAACCGTTTTTCTGTTCCAGTTTTGCCAAACCTACTGTACCTGACTGTCAAGCTCGCCAATCCGCGGTGGCTGTGGATGCGCGTGGCAGCAGCGGCCGTGCTCCCGAGTCTGCATGTGCACGCAGTCCACGATCCGCGGCATGTGCACTTTAGAGGCCCCTTGATGCACCCACAGCTGACTTGCTGACAGTGCCAGTGGTGCCGGCGGTGACACGTGTGTTTTTTGTAACTGCCATGTAACTGCCGTGTAACTGCAGCTGGCGGCGGAGCTGCGCGCTAAGCACGGCGACCGCATCATCATTGGCGGCCTGGACGTGTGCCAGAAGCTGAGCGGCGTGTCGCTGAAGCTGCTGGCGTTTGAGCGGCTGCTCACGGAGTACCCCATCTGGCGCAACAGGGTGCGCAGGCCACACATTTGCTGCAATTCATACAGATTCATTTACGTATATTTATTGCTGAAGGCCAAGTTTTTTTTGGGGGGGGGCGCGGGGTACTTGACAGAGGAAGTGCCTTGCGCAACACTACCTACTGAGGCCAGAGGGGTGCTGGCTGGTGCTTGGCAGTGAACAGTTTGATGAACCGACCTGTGGGGCTCTGGCCTGGCACTTTGCCGCAGCACAGGCAGTATATGGGCTTGCTGTAATAACGTTTTAGTTTGTCTTCAGTGTCAGCAAGTGTTGAGGTCTATATGAGGATAGATGGCTCAGCAGCTGTAGTAGGAAAAGGATGGCAGTGCTCAAACACATGGCCTGGTTTTGCTGCAGCAGCGGCAGCAGCAGCGGGCCAGCTGCAGCCGGTGGAGCCGCCGTGTGGTTTGAAACTTCGTGAAGTGGTAGGTAGGTTGGCATCCTGCGCATGTCAGCCAGTGGGTTTGTGGAGCAGATGTTTTGCCCTTGGGGGTCGAAAACACCACGTAGTGTTACAATGTCACAAGTCGAACGACACCTGTAGGACTGGGTCTATGGGCACACTGGCAGTCACGGCCGCACAGCGCTACTGTGGTGCGAAGGAACTAGGCAGCTGCAGCGTTGGTACAGCAGTATGTATGTTGTGTACGCGTGCGGTGTTTGCACGCAGTAGAACAGTCTTGCCTGTTACTGCTCCGACACAGCAGTTTGTGCGTTTTTCTGAGGAAGTCAGCGCAGCAGCGCGTGCAGCACGTCAGTGTCTTGCGCACAAGTAGGCGGGTAAGCGCAAACGTTGGCACAAGCGTGATACGGACACAACGCCTGGTTTTTAATATCCAAGAACCAAGTTGCCGTCGGTGTGAGCACTGGTATGTCGCGTTGAGCCATGCAGCACACAAGGGAGGGCGCTTGCGTGTACAGTGTAAATGGCATTGCTGCCAACCATGAGCGCACCAGGAACCGCACGTGTGAGGCCTGCCTGAGCTTCCAGCCCACCTGCCGCAGCAAAGCGTACCTCTTTTTTCTCGTTTCACTCATGGCTCGTCAGAAGCGTGGCACCGTGCCAAGGGTAGCTTGTGTCTCTGCTGGCACCAGCGCGGCACCTGACCCTAGAACTCGGCACAGCATCACAGAAACACGGCCAGGGTGATTCAACAACAGTGGATGTGCATGCAGCAGTGTGGCCAAAACTCTGGCGTCGCTTGGTGCGCGCGCGTGCGCGGAGGCAGGTGGTGCCGGCAGAAGCGCCCTAAGATACAGCACAGCAGCAGAGAACCACAACCTGCGCAGTTTTTTTTCGTAATGGCGTGCACAAATGGCGTGGCCAAAGTGCTTGTGTCCCTTTGCTTGTGTCCCTTGGCGTGCACGCATTCATGTGCGTGCGGCACAGGTGGTGCTGGTGCAGAAGTGCTTGGTCCCGGAGACGCGGCTGGACGATGAGAAGCAGACCGCGGCGGAGGTGGCGGAGCTCACGCAGCGCATACACACGGCCTTTGGCTCCAGCGTTCTGGATTACTCGGAGGTGAGCCTGCGCCGCCGTCGCTGTATGCTTATGTGAAAACTCATCTAGGAGCGATAAACTCTAGGTCTCCTCACCAGTAGGGGCCATCACCCCGGGCGGACCCGTGCTTATATGCCGCCAGCACTCTATACTTTAATTTTTTACAACTTTGGATCAGTCCCAACTAGCATTCTGGACTACGCGGGGGTGAGCGTGAGCGTGTGCCGCCGCCGCGCCGCGCGCCTTCTATTGCGTGAGATGTTTTGTAGAAAAAAAAAGCCACGCCGTAGGCACGTCAAGGTAGAAGTTTGGATGAGCAGCAGCATCATGTGATGGAGGGGGGCCGGTGCTGGTGTGCCGCATCGCTTGTGCTGTGCAAGGGCCCCGGTATGGATCGGTCACTGCGTGTAACGTATTTTATACGTATGGTACATTTTACAGACTACGGTGTGTTCCTATGTACTACGTTATTCAGTAGATATATCAGAGCGCATTGCACGGCGCATCTGCTGTATAAATACGTTTATATATGGTAACATGTTATGCGCCATGTTTGCGTACATCATGCGGTGTATAATGAAAATTTTCATACGCTGTGACCCATCACAAAATAGGCGTGGTTGTGGCACTTCTGGATGAATAATGGCCGCGCATTTGGTGGAGGCAAGCCGTGCCTGGTGTACCGTGCGGCTCCCCTTGCGCAAGAGGTATTGCAAAAACAGCACTTGGTAGTGTACTTTTGGATGAACGATTGCCTTGTGTGGTGGCTCCTGCTGAGCAAGAAGTAACATGGACAGTTCTAGTGTACGGCCGGTACTTACTTAAGGTGGCGTTACATGGCGGATGCTTGCCGCGTGTGGCGGCACAAGCACGCCTGCAAACAGTAAGAAAAAACTGCCTCACATAAATGAGAGGTGGTGGAGTTGCAGCTGCAGAGCCGCAGGCTGGCTTGTGACTCCTGCAGCATGCCACAGCTGCAGCTTGACTCTGCACGTGGCTCCTGCTTTGCACCAGAGTATGCATCATCAAAACTAATGAGTACCGGTGCTTTTTACTTGTGTATGAGTTGCAACGACTTTTGTGATATGGAGTTGCGCCTAACAATATTGCAGCAGGCTGGACGGCTCAGGACGGCCGCCTTGAAGTTGCTCCTTGACCCACATGAGTTTGTCACTGGTAGACTAGGTGCGAACTAGCATGCAGCAACACATGTGGGCGAATGCCTACGTTGGCATCAGCAGTGACGGCCGGCATGCGGTTCCACGTCACTTACAGACGTGTTTGCCAGCAGCCCATTGTCACTTCTGGGGGACGTTGGTGTGCGCATAGCTCGAAAAGCTGGGCCATGTAGGGCACATCTGCGTTGAGACTTATGGGGATGTGCTGCACTGGGCTTCCCAAGTACGGGGTCTGCAATGAAGAGCATGTCATTATTTATACTACGTAGTAATACACTGTGGCACTACTGTACGGGTGACCTGCCCTGGCACGTCGGGCCCTGGCACGTCGGGCCCTAGCATGCCGGCAGCTCAGGCCAACCTGTTAGCGGCACCTCCTGCTCTTGTTCGCGTATTGTGAATTCGTGTCTACACCTGCATACTTTGCCGGGCATGTGCCATGGCTTCATGTACGCTGGCAGGCGTGGTACTACATGTGTACTTCGTGTGAAGTATTTATTAGTACTGCTTTGTGTTAAGGCGGGCACTGACGGGCTTTGCTGCGGCAGAGCATGGTTGAACATGTTGCGGAAGCAGGACATCATTATAACCTGCAGCATTTGCTGCCATCGGTTTCAGCAGGAATGGCAAGTACGTCAAGTGGATTTTACAACGAAACATGCACTTGTCACTCTTAGACTGCTTTCATTTACAGCATGTATTTGCAGTATTTGCAGGCGTACCAATAGCCTCCGCCTTCGCATCTGTGCTCCGGTGCGGCTGTTCGCCCATAGCGCACCAGTACCGTGCCTGTGGACCAGGCGTGACAGACCACTGTGGCATGCACCCATACAACACGCACATGGCTGTACAGACCGTGGCTACTGGCACAACCGCCGCCCCCGCTCCTGCCCCTGCTCCTGTCGCCGCCGCGCCTGCTTCCCATCTACTGCTCACGCCGCCAACGCCGCCGCCGCTGCCGCCGCCTCCGCTGCCGCCGCCGCCGCCGCTGCGCCTGCCTCCGCTGAGCAGTTCAAGGGCACGAGCCTGCCCCTGTCCGCGCGCCTGGCCCTGTACCTCTGCAGCGACGTGCTGGCCATCACGGCCGTGCGCGAGGGCCTCAACCTGCACCCGCTCGAGTACATCTACGCACGGCGGGACCCGCGCCCCCCGGGGATCGTTCTTGCGAGCGAGTTCTCGGCGTGCGCCTCGCTGCTCAACGGCGCCATCCGCATCAACCCCTTTGACGTCGCCGGCACCGCCGCTGCGCTTGACCAGGTGCGCTTTGGGGGGTGTATGTGTGTTTC
>JAULBY010030751.1:0-15764 GCA_032358315.1 Ophiocytium majus
GGCTTCGGCCTGGCTTTCTGCCCCAGCCACGGGAGTACCTGGGCTCAGTCACCTTTTTGGTTTCTTTCACATACCATATGGTACTACTAGTAGTACATGAGTACTGTAATACTTCTGAAGTATTTATATATATATATATTTATATACAAATATATGACTAACATATGCATGCACCCCTATTACAGCCACGACCGCGTGCTTGTGAGGTGACAACTGCGACACGCTCAGCGAGCGTCTACTTTCATTTCCATGTACTGCATACTGTATATTTACAACCAATGCATGTCTTTTTTACTGCTGCAGAGTAAGCGGGTGTTGGCGCTGCCGCACACAAATACTGTGCCCACGCTCCCTCTGCGCCCGCAGCGATGCTCTATCCAGCCACATACTACAGTAGTACTTCGAAGTAGGTCATAGGGTGGCCATCATACTTCAGAAGCACCTTTTTCATAACTACTTTGTGTGAAAGAAACCTAGAAGGTTGCCAAGTCTGTGTCACGATGATAATATCAACACAACTTCATCATCAATCTATTGCAGCAACTGCTACAATGTCTCGCGCTCAGCGGAGTAGGGCCATAACAAACTTCAAGGCATCGTAGGCTGCTGCAGGCACCTGCAGCAGGAATGATGGAAGTTCTGTGCCCGTGATGTGCAGGAGCACGATGTCGGCAACCCCGCACATGGCCATGGGTAAATCACTACAAATGCAGCTAAAAAAGAAAAGAAAAAACTGCGGCTTCCATGAACTTCAACTCCCAACTCCAAACCTGTTTCAACAACAATGGTGTCTTGCGAGCCATGGCAAGCCGCTGGTGCACCCCGTGTGCAGTGCTCAGTCTCTGCCATCAACTTCAGCTAGAACTTCAACTAAAACTTCAACTGAAAATTCAACTTGTTCCACAAACTTCAACCTCAACTTCAACAACAAAGGCAGTCCGTGGCCCCAAGTCACCTGCACCATTGCCTCCGGTGTCTGTTTCACGCCTCGATGATGATGCGCTTGCTGTGTCCGTGCAACGCTTTGGATGGCTGCTGGCAGGGTGGCCATAGCAATACAGACAGCGGACCCAAGCACGCTCAAGGTTCTGGACCCCTCGTCGCCGCCCATAGCATTCCTGGTGCTGGGCGACATTGCCAAGGTGAGCCTATAAGGTGATACCATAACGCGCCATGTGGCAACACTCACAACTGTCTGTAAATGTGACACAACGCCGCAGGCTGAGCAGGTTTTGCACAAGCGACACAACGGCGCGGGCAGCACCCGTCACTTGCCGTACAGCAGAGGCGGTGCTGTGCGCGCACGCATGCTGAGTCAGGAAGAGCATTCCTGGTGCTGGGCGACATTGCCAAGGCGACCGACGATACCATAAGGCGCCACACGGCAACACGCGTAACTGTCTGTGAATGGTGTCGTACGGTATGTTAACTACTTGGAGCATACATGCTTCGTCGAAGTACTTGTTGAAGCATGTGCTTCTAAGTGTCTGTACTTCAGAAGTACTACAGTAGTGCTGGGCGGCATTGCCAAGGTGACCGGTGACACCACAAGGCGCTATGTGGCAGCAAACACAACTGTCTGTGAATGATACCGGCATGTTAAACACCGGAAATGCGTGGAGCATACATATTGTTGTACCACGAACTACAGTAGTCCTTCGAAGTCGTATAAATATACTAAGAACTGTACACATATATTTTTATGTGTTGCGTTGCAGGCCGCGAGGCAGCA
Organism: Ophiocytium majus; assembly: GCA_032358315.1. Lineage (NCBI taxonomy): Eukaryota > Xanthophyceae > Mischococcales > Ophiocytiaceae > Ophiocytium > Ophiocytium majus. The sequence goes on from JAULBY010030751.1 coordinate 1,733, forward strand.
CATATGGCAGCGCTATTGAACCATGGCGAAGCGTCGCATGCGCGCAAGGCTCGCTGCTCGCTGCGCCCTTGAGGCACGCAAGGTTGCCAAGATCCTGTTTGGTTTCAATGTATTTTTTCACTCTTCTATTGCCCGTCAGTGCGGCACAGGCATCGACCACGTCACCTGGTGCTCCTGTATTATTGGTACAATATTGGAGTGAGTTATGAAGCTTCTTGGGAGTGCAACATTGTGACAAAATATGGAAATGCGCAACCCTATAGTCCTGACAGGTGATGAGAACATCGCCGGTGCTGCACAGGCGCCGATCACATTGCCTGTGACTGCCAACATGGTTTTACGCCTTGTACTTCACAGTACACCAGGTACAAATCTGGCTTATTTATACTACAGTAGTACGCCCCGAAATGCGCTGTGTGGGGTGTATGCCGTACAAGCGCACCCATGTAAATACGTTATGCACTGCATTTACATTTCAGTACGTTATGCGGCGCATATTGAAAGGCTTATGCCCTATGGCCCATCACTGAAGAGCGCTGGCGTGGCACAGGCATCGATTACGTTGCCTGTCGGCGGCGCCATGGACGTGTTTTGACAACGGTGTACTTCACTTACACATGCCTGATACTAGGTAGTAGTTTTCATCATTTGCACCAATCAGGGGCGTGCAAATGCCCGCACACATAGTATATGTATGTGTTGAATGTACTGCGAAGTATGTGTACCAGCCCACTATTGCCGCGTTCTACAACACTTCAGTAGAAGTACTTCAGAATACGTGGCGTATTTCTACGCCCCCAAAATTGCCTACATACAGTATTCTGAAGTACACATTAATATTATACTGACAGAAGCACAACATATTGCTGGTGCGACAGGCGTCGATCACATCACCTGTTAGCATCGCCATGGACGAGCTGGCCACGGTGTACCACAAGAAGCGCCACTACCAGCCCAAGCCCGACAGCGAGTGGCTGCTGACGTCGTCGAGCACAATGCTCACAACGGAGTGCTTCCACAAGGGCAAGCGGACCGTCACCGACGCTCTGTTGCAAGGTGCGCAGTCGCGTTGACATAAAGTACTTCTGATGTGTGTGTAAACGTACGCTTCAAAGTACAAGTAGTACTTCAGAAGTATGTATACCATACTACAAACATTCACATGTACGCTTACACACGGCTCATGAGCAATGCTCACAACGGAGTGCTTCCATGAGGGCAAGCGGACCGTCACCGATGCGCTGTTGCAAGGTGCGCAGCCGCGGCAGTGGCGGGGGCCGTGTGCCGGAAGGCGCACTCCTGGCGACAATGTGGCGCACTCCTTAACATCAGTGTGTGCGAACTGTATACTCCAGAAGCATTAATATATACTACTATAAGCACCGGTACTTTCAAGAATTAGTACGTAATTTAAAGAATGTATCCTGCTCGCCCAATGGCACTCGCAGTCGGCAGCACCAGCAAGCAGTGCACACAAGTGATGCTCGCCGAGCAGTCAAAGTTCACCTGGTGTATTCGCAAGCCCAGCCTGCAACGCGCGGACCGGCACTGCCTCTCAGATGCCAAAGCTCCACCGCGACAGTGGAACTCTGGGAGTTTTTATGGGGGATGTGCGGCTCTACACCTGCCACAAGCTGTTCCAAGTAGACGTGCATGTATGCTGTATACTGTACACTTATATTAGTACACACACATCGGCCTGGCTTTCTGCCCCAGCCACGGGAGTACCTGGGCTCAGTCACCTTTTTGGTTTCTTTCACATATTTCTGAAGAATTTGTATATACTGGCGTGTATTAAACACCGTGGTGCATATTAAAATCTTGTTCCATGTGTCATATTTCAAGCCGCCCTGCCGTGCAAGCACCACACTTCACATGCCAGGTGCGGGCGCCTCATGCAGTGCACGTGTGCGGCTGCTGCTGCTGCTGCTGCTGCTCGCGTCAGTATCCCCGCTTCAAAATCAATGAAGAGCATAGAGCTGTGCCATTACGCCAAAAGCTCGGCTAACAACCAGACGGTGGCAACCCTGGTCGCAAGTGTCTCAAAACGTTGCAAACAAGCGGTTAGCGAAGTCGAGGCTAGTAGCAAAACTTGTGGTGTTCATCATGGTTTCATACCATGTATGGTACCTAACTTCAGGAAATTGTCGAAGTAACTAAGGTAATTTCCCGAAAATTGTTATGACGATTTTTCAACACCGGCACTTGTTTGATGTTTCTCATGAGTGGAACTCATAGCATGTGCTGTTACCACACACTGTCCACGCTTTGCCGCCAGGCTTCTGGCCCTACGAGGCTGATGAACTGCCGAAACTCATTTGAGGTACACAATTCCACAAAAAATATGAGTCCACACTTCGAAATACTTTTCACATGTTTCTCAGAAGCGAACTCGCATGTGCCATTTCGACGCTGTGCCACCAGGCTTCTCGCCCTACGAGGCTGATGACGTCATAGCTGAGCATCTGGATGACGTTGTGCTCAGGGCACCAGGGGACAACTACGTGCGTATCGACCACATCAGCCCCTACGTGTTGGCCGCCGCAAGGTGTGTGAGGCTGGTTACCGTGTACAACATACTTGAAGTAGCTTATATTTTTTTTGGTAGTTCTGAAGTATTTTCTACTACGCCAAGTACATACTTGGGTATGTTATGCAAAATGCGGCGCCTCATTGCTGGGGATCTTGATGGCGTTGCACTCACGGCGCCGAGGGACCACCACATGCACATCGACCACATCAGCCTCCATGTGCTGGCCGCGGCAAGGTGTGTGGCCATGTAGTGACCGGTTACGGCATACAACATGCCTCAATATCTCTCAAGTATTTTATACTACTGTAGAACTATACGAAGTGTGCTGTGCAAAATACGGCGCCTCATCGGTCAGCACCGGGACGGCGTTGCACTCGCAGCGCCAGGGGACAGCTCCGTGCGCATCGAACACGTCAGTCTACGTGCTGGCCGCGGCAAGGTGTGCGTGGCTATGTGTGGTGGCGCGCCACAGCGTAAAACATACTTCAGTAGTTTATACTACTATACTACCTATAGGTATACCGTCTATAACACTTCACAGTACAAAGTGTGTTGCGCAACTGTAATGGCATATTTCTACGTATTTCTACGCCAAAAAGACGCAATATGTGGTGTGTTTGCTGCATCGGCACGTTCATTTGAACACGTTGCGCCAACTTGTACGGCGTATTTACATGTGTTGCGCGGCGTATGATACGAAGTTTATACGCTGCGACCCATCACTAGCCACGTGCATGGCAGGTACCTCCATCAAAGTACAGTGCACTCGCGATTTCGCCCGCCTTGAGTTCGTGCGGTGTACGGTTTAGTGCGGGGTCCACGGACCCGTCACCGGTCACATGATTCTATATAAACAATACACAATGCCCTATTTGATTTAGTGCGGGTCTTGCTTTAGGGCGGGGTGCTAGGGCGGCGACACAACCCCGCACTAAATCGCGAGTGCACTGTATACCGAAGTACTTTGCAGTATAGTAGTACTCATAAGTACATACAGAGCAAACCCAAACCAAAGCGGAACACCTTCCACCTCACACATGAGACCTAATCAACAAGCAGGCACCCTGTAGCAATACGGGCGGGGTGACAGTACCCCACACTACATTGCGAGTTCACCGTATTTCGAGGTACGCGCTGGGGCGTGGCATGAGGCTGTCCTTCACTGTTGTTGCCGTAGTTGTATTTACTTGCACTTGTGGGCGTGCAAGAGCCCATGCCATGCATGCCAGCGCGCATGACGCACTGGCACATGTGCGGCGGCGTATGCACGCACTCACACCTGCGTAAAGTTGAGAGTAACAAGTGCTGCTAGCAGGTAGGGCTGAGCCGCCGGCAATACTTGAAGTGTTTTTGGAAGTGTTACCTGAGAAGGAGCATGCTAGTAAGCTTGGCGTCGTATGTGTTTGCGGAGGGCGACTGCTCCTGCCCCTGTACAGCAATAACTGGCAAGTCACTCATTCATTATACACCGCACAGCTCATGTGCAGCAATACTGGCTAGCCATTCATTCATTATACGCCGCACAGCTCGTGTACCAACTCGTGTACTGCAGTATTACACATGTACTGTAATGTACTTCGGTACCTGGGAGTACATGCATGCCATGCAGTGCACCTAAACATGTGTTTATGCGCTGTATAGCATTGAAGTAGGTGTGTACATGTGTACATATGGCGGCGCATCGCTTCTCTGAGCGCAAAACCGTGCACTTTTGAAATTGTGCGTTGTAGACAAGATACCAACAAAGTACTTCAAAATACACTGCACACCCTGACCCAGCACAACCGTTCCGCCGTTTGCACGCCAAAATGACCAGGTGGCGCCCAAACGACGAGGTACGCCAACACCCCCCCCCCAAAAAAGCTGCCATGGACGCCAGGCCATGAGCACTCGCACTGCGTGGCCGCGCTTGTGCTTGCATGCAGTGCTGCACCGTGCCAGCGGCGCTGTGAGCAGTTGCCCATGCTGCTGGGGGATGACGTTAACTACCAGAAGTACAACAGTAAATCTGTATGGGGCCAGGGCGAGTACCGCTGCTTCATGCCTGGCTTGCATGGCATGGGCTCTTGCACGCCCACAAGTGTAAAGAAAGGCAACTACAGCCACAATAGTGGCACTAATCTACTTTGAATTACCGGCAATACATGGTGCTTGTGCAAGAAACTTACAGGGTTGGTAAGCCCAGATACTGCCATTGCTGGGGTAAAATGCCAGGCCCACGCCCGTGGGGCGATGTGCGCACCTGGCCGAACACCAGATAGCTCCCATACCTACACGCGCCGGTCAGCGTCCTTGAAAGGTAGGGATGGCGCAGAGTTTAATTACCGACAGGGCTTACGCGTGCGAGGCAACCAAAAGTAAACCGTGCGCGCTGCGAAAGGCAGACCAACGTTCACCAACTCCAGTACATCCAGCACTATGCACGACGCCACACGCGCCACGCCAGCAGCGCCAAGGCATAACCAGAGGCTGTGCCAGTCAGTCACATTATACAAGAGTTTTGGGAGGGAAGTCAAGCCCGGTGATTGCTGGTCCAAAAAAGCACAGGCTCCCGCAGGTGCGGCAGGGCAGACCTGTGGCAGTGTTTCATGAAGAAAAAGAAATTTCCGGCTGGTGTGCCAGAAGCCCAGTCGCACCAGCGCTAGCAGCGTGTGATGCAGGCACAGTGCACTCGCGGTGTAGTGTGGGGCGGTGTCAACCTCCCTTCCACCACACACTGAAGCGAGGCCCCCCCTAAACCAAACAGGGGATTGTATCTTCAAGCAGGTCATCAGTGTAGCAAGCATGTCGTCACAAACAGGCCTCCAGATTCTGCACTAAACCGGATGCTACACTAAGTCAGAGCGCGTTAAATTGCAAGTGCACTGGAGTAGAGCCAGTGATGTATGCATGACGTGCACATCATTTCACAAACACACTCCTCTTGCGGTGAACAGCGCACGCACTTGCTCTGCTTGCGTATTGATGCCCGCAGAGCCCTGCACCCTCGCTTTGGTGTGCCGCCATGAGCACCCCTTACATCAGATTTGAACTATGTGACATACATGCACCCATGTAGTACTTCAGAAGTAAAAATTGTAAATAAATTAATACCTTAAAATACTTCAAAGTTTTGAAAAAAATAAAAATATACTAGGGCTCTCTGCCTGCATGTGTGCACCGCCATCGGAGACACTTGGGCCCGTATACGGCGCCACCGCCGGGGGGGGGGGGGGATAGGGGGAGGATAGGGGGGGGATCCCTCCTGGCATGACCTGGTGAATCCGCTGCTGCCCGCTCTTCATTGGCGCATGCCTGGCACCTGTAGCCCTCGGCGCGCGCTGGCCTTGCGCATCCTACCTACTGCATTGCTTGCATACTTATGCTACCAAGTGTGTACTTTGAGGTATGAAGTACATGTGTTTCAATGACTTTCAGTATACTAGTAGTACTTCGTAGTACTTTAGTACAGGTATGTGTCTTACTCTGGTAAATACCTCCAGTACTAGTAGTCTTCTTATCAATTTCCATGTGTGGGCGCGCAAGAGCCCATGCCATGCATGCCAGCACGCTCGTGGCAATGGCACACGCCTAGCACTAGCACTCATATAATTCAACTATACATCCAAAGTATTTCAAGTCCCACCCTCAGACCACGCTCACCGCGCACCTGCTGCGCACGCTTTTTTGCCGCAGGTGCACCCGCTGAGTGGGTCTCCGGACATTGTGTTTGCGCGCGGCATCCAGGTGGACCCCCAGTACACATACGATTGCAAGCTGTGGCAGTTTCTGCGGCTGGCGGTCATCTTTGCCTCGGACGTACTCACGGTGGTGCTGGTCGTGTCGCTGTTCCTGGTGAGTCTTGCTCAGTGCAACATCTCCAATTCGCACTATCATTGCTTCAAGCATATACCGGTATATACACTGGTACTGTAATGTAGTACTACTGAATTGTGTACGTGTACATGCACAAAGTATACACTCCTACCAATACGGTAGTATAGAAGGTACTACGTAGTATTTGCCTCGGACGTGCTCACGGTGGTGCTGGTCGTGTCTTTGTTCCTGGTGGGTCCTGCCCAGCACACCGCTTTCCATTTACATTGTTATTACTTCAAGTGTACAGTCTACACTGGTACTGCAATGCACTGCTGAAGATATGTACGTTTACGTACACGAAGTATATGCTCCTACCAATACGGTAGTTTTATTTATTTGCACTTGGGGGCGTGCAAGAGCCCATGACACATGCATGCCAGCCCGCTCACTGGCGGCCAAGATACGAATCCAATGCACGACAAGTATGTACACGTGTACGGACCAAGAAGAGGGCTAGCGGGTGCCCGCAGGCTAGCCAATACGGTAATATATAAGGTGCACTTGCTGCAGTACCGGTATTCGATAATGAATGCAGATTGCGCACGGTGGTGCTGGTCGTGTCCCTGTTCCTGGTGAGGCTTGCCCAGCGCAACACCGTCTTCCATTTACCACAACACGGTACATTATCATAAAGAAAAACAGAAGCCCGGAGCGGCTACTATGCATTCCAGGGAATCCTGGCAGCCAGTGGGGTGCACAGCTGACTTCTCCCGGCTGTGGCACCTGTTGCCGCACCTGCTCCCGCGCGAGCCCTACGCCACCTGACCCGGTCACACTCTGGGGGCTTACCTGCTCGCATTTATTTGCTGCACACGCCGCGACGGGGAGCCACCACCTCCACGGGCACCACAACGGGAACCGGCCGCCAGGTCAACATTGTGACAAATGCTTTTACTACGTGTACTATGCATTGCATGCTTTTTACAGTTGCGCCAAGCCGCTCAAAGCACTGTGTCACAATGGGAGCCGGCTACCAGGTCGAGAGGCGTGCAGCGGCGCCCGAGTGGGCGGGCTGGCGCGCCGTAGGATATACCGCCGTCTAGAGTATTATGGGTAAAACCTAGTTGTCGTCGATTTTGTACCCAATGGGTTATTCGACCCATCTTCATGTGATAAGACTAAATGAGTACTTCTGAAGTACATACTACAGCTGGAATAACAAAGGGCAAGATACAAACTTCGCAGTCGAAGGAATCGATGTTGCTAGCTTACGCGGATCCGGAGCAAATATGTTAATACCTTACGCTCGCCCATTAACATACCTTTCGCTCGCCCATTAGCATACCTTTCGCTCGCCCATTAACATACCTTTCGCTCGCCCTGCCTGCCTCCGCTGCCACCTGCATGCGACTGCAGAGGCCCCTGGAGATTGTCGGCCGCAAGGTTCGCAGCGGTGAACGCGTGGACGTTGCCTTCCTGCGCAGCCTGGTGCGGCGGCGCCACTCGCTCGTCGTTATTGCGGCCATCGCACTGTTCGCAATGGTGGCGGCGTACGACATGCGCCGCGCGAACGTCGCAAACCTCACCGCCATCATCAAGGACAGGAATTCCATGGAGGTGAGCAGTGATGGGTCGCGGCTCATAACGTACTTTGAAAGCACTTCATAAGTTTTTTGATCTGCAGAAGTACGTTACATAGGTATTCAGAAGTACTTCTGAAGTACTTGAGTTTAAGTATGAGTATGGCATATTTCTATGTACTACAGTAGTAGTACTTCAATGTATTTGACGGCCCAAAACCTCGATGTACGGCGTATTTGCCGTGTACACATGTTCATTCGAATCCTTTATACTTTGAAGTGTATACGTTGCCAACCTCACCGCCGTCATCAAGGACAGGAACTCCATGAGGCGAGTGGCGGCTCATAACCGTACCTTCAGAAGTACTTTTGTATGTGGTACACCTCTGCGGTACTTCGAGGTACTTCTGAAGTACTTCACTTGAAGTACTACTAAGTAGTACGAGTGTGGCATATGCCTACGTAGCTGCAATGTACGGCGTATTTGCCGTACACGTACGCGGTTATGTTCACTCGAATACGTTATACGCCGTATTTACAAACGGCACGGCTACATGGCGTACAGTGCAGGTTTTGCACGCTGCGACCCATGACTAGAGGTGCGTCTCGTGCAGCCAGCCGTGCGGTCGCAAAATAGCATACAATGCACTCGCGATTTGTGCGGGGTAGTGTCATCCCCCTTGCACCCTGCACTAAAGCCAGACCCGCACTAGACCAAATAGGACAATGTGTATCGAACATACAGAATCACGTGGTCTGTGACAGGCCTCTGGTGCGACAAGGCATGACGAGGCTGGATAGTTGCCCCACGGCGTTGTGTCATCACGCGGCCACCGCACACACACAACTCCGCGCTCCTGCCGATGCCCTCCGCATGCTGCTGCTGTCGCGCCTGTGGCTGTGCATGTTTGTGGGTGCTCAAACAAAGCATTCAAGCAGCAGTGCTCAGCGCGGCGCTCAATTTGATTTGGTACCGGGGGGGGGGGGCAGGGGCGATGGCTTTAATCGCGACCCGGGTGACAATATCAAAACTCTACGTGAGGGGCACGTGGTCCCTAGCCAGTGGTTTCCACCTGCATCATGCGCATGCTAACGCACACGTGCACGTGCATGCACGTTGTACGTAAATGCGGTAACGTGCATGGAAAACCGCACCAGCCGGGCCCCCCGGCTATTGCCACATGCCCATACTCAGTCAGGCTGACACACTTGCACTTACACATACCACCGGTACATGCATTAGGTTCCTGTAACATGCTTCACAGTAGTGCGCGGAAACTCCCCTTGGCCATTGTGTGCATGCGCATACTGACACACTTACACTTGTACACACGCATGTACACATGCACGTCATGCGCATATCGTACCACATATGGCACACACCACCAGCAGGCCCCCCTGGCTATTACATACCTTACTACATACTGCATAGTGTACTACATACTATGTAGTAGTTTTTGCATACTACGTAGTGTACTACATACTACGTAGTGTACTACATACTACGTAGTGTACTACATACGTAGTGTACTACATACTACGCAGCACTACACTTCTGAAGCACATGCGCATACTGCACCCTTACTCTCATGTGCGCATGCACGCCATGGGCATGTTGTGACGCGCACGGAACCCACGACCAGCCGGGCCCCCTGGCCATCGCCTACCGGCAACGCGTGGACATGGCGTCGCGCACGCTAGCCGCCCTACAGACGTCCACCAGCTTCCAACAGTACCTGGCAGAGACAGACGACCCCCTGCTCACGGAGGCAGTCCGTGGGGCCATGGGGCAGCTCGAGCTCGCCCTCACCTCCGAGTTTGCGCTGCTGTACGGGGGGGATGGCAGGCTGCTGCTAGCGAGGGGCGACGGGGCTGCGGTGGAGGCCCTGCTGTATGAGACGTCGTACCTGAAGGGCTTACTTGATGACACGCTCAGGACGGGCCTGCGGCACACGCGGACGTGAGTACTCTTTCCGAACTGAGCCATACTGTTGTGGAAGCTTAAGCGTTTTTTTTTCTGGTTTCTGCATGTCTGTTGCCACGTACTTCTAGAGTTAAAAAAAAATGAGCAAAGGTAACTTCCTGCAGTGTCAGAACGTGAACGACGTGGCTGCGGTGAAGGTCCTGCTGTATGATACGTCGTACCTGAAGGGCATACTTGATGACACGCTCAGGACGGGCCTGAGGCACACGCGGACGTGAGTGCAATGTCAGAGCGCTGTTGAAACATCATTTTTGACTTCTGCAAGCATGTTGCTGACATGCATTAATGCGCATGCCATTCATGCGCATGCCACCTGCATTAATGCTGTATGAGACGCCGTACCTGAAGGGCATACTCGGTGATACGCTCAAGACGGGGCTGCGGCACACGCAGCCGTGAGCAATTTCCGAGCGCTGTCGAAACATGCATTTTTGAGCTCTGCAAGCTTGTTGCCGGCATGCTTAAATGCGCATGCCACCTAGTACATCAATGCTGTATGAGACGCCGTACCTGAAGGGCATACTCGGTGACACGCTCACGACGGGCCTGCGGGACACGCGGACGTGAGTACAGTTTCCGAACTGAGTCACAGCGTTGTGGAAGATTTTTTTCTGGTTTGTTATGTCCATTACCACCTATTCCGGAGTTTTTTTGTTGGGAATGGGCAATGGGTTAACTTACTGCACGTGTCAGAACGTGAAAACAGTGTAGAAAATTCATGACTTTAGACGAAAATCTTCTACCTCAGTACCACCTTACTTTTTGTGGGCTCAAGTAGTAGTAGTAGTTGTACCCCTGGTTGTACTGAAGCCAATGGTAGTTATTATTAAATTTCGTTCTGTTTGCCAGGGCCGGGGATGTGACGCAGACTAACGTACAGAGGACTAGGGCTGCTGCACCTCATGATCCTGCACTTTCTTGGACCTGGATACTAAAGTTGGTGCACGTGGGTCTGTGTTGGCAGCATGCCCGGCCGACTTTGGCAGCATTGCACAAGCAAGGCCTGTTGGTTATCCAACTCTGCACCATCCCTAGCCTTCAAGGACAATGACCACGCGTGTAGGTGGTGAGGCTATCTGGTGTTCACCAGGTGGATAATGCACCCCACGGGCTTCAGCCTGGCATTTTGCCCCAGCCGCGGCATTATGTGGGCGCACCAACCTTTTTCGCTTCTGTCACTGTGGTTAGGGTCAAGGTGTGTCTTGACAGTGTGCATGGCCGACTTTTGACAGCACCGCACAAGTAACCCTTGTTGTAATCGTACCATGGTACTCTGCAGCACCCCCCCCCTCAAGGGTAGCGCGGCGCGTGTAGGTGTGGGGGCTCTCTGGTGTCGATCAGGTGGATAAAGCACCCCACCGGGTTTGGCCTGGTATTCTGCCCCAGCCGCTGCAGTACGTGGGCGTACCAACCTTATTACTGTTAGGGTCGCGCATTGGCGTGTTGGCACACGTATGCTGCGTAGTGACTGCTGGTCTCCACTGTACACGGCGGCGCGTGCTTGGAACCTCTCTCGTTGGGAGTCCACCTCGGTGACCACCGCCTTCACCATGACTGTCATTAGAGGCAAGAAATCATGTGCCCCGTCCACATCGCCTGCGACAAGCCAACTTCGCGTCGCTCGCGCCGGTGTGTGGGTGTGTTGGTCACTTCCATAAAGTGCACTGCACGGCAGGCTTGGCACTGCTTGCGTGCGCCATTTAAGCGCTCACCTCTCCCATATCCCTGTGCTTTGACGTTCACCGCTGCCCCACCGATTCCACACAGTCACCATGTACTTTTATTAAACTCCGCTCAGGGCGGGGAAAGCCCTTTGCACACGGTGCGCGTGTGACGAGAGAAAGGATGACCAGACATGCTGTTGCTAGCGATGGCAATGCTCAGCACCGCGTAGTTTAGAGGAAACCTGGCATGTGCCAATGCCAGCCCTGACCTCACCTGTCGCGCATACCATTTAAGACCCCTCCCTAGTATAAGACCCGCCCCCCCCAATAAGACCTTCCAGGTTTAGTGGAGGAGGGACATTTGGCTGCAACACCGGCGGTTGCTTCCGAATCTCTCTCTTCTACAAGTATCGAAGTATAAGCTTTGATGTGTGTAAGATACAAGCATGTGTATCAGTCACAGACACATGAGGGCATAGATGTATATACTTCAGAAGGAGAATCCCCCCCACCCTACATAAGTATGCTCCGGTGATTGGGCGGCCGCGATGCTCGGCGACTTAATCGTGGGGTACCCCGGTCTCATGCTCCGATATATACCTATGGTATGCCACCACCTCACTCGCCATGCACACCGCTCGCATGCCCCGCAGCGGCCTGCTGGATGCAGAGGTGTTCCGGCTGTACGGCGCCTCGCACTTTGCGGACCGCTACTTCAACACCACGCCTGACAGCGCCATGCACCCAACGAATCCCACCGTCAGTGGTGACATGCTGGTCCGCTGGACCTCCGCCCCGCTGTGGGTGAATGGGACGGATCAGGGCGGCCCCCCAGACGGTGAGCACTTTTTGAGTAGTGATGGGTCACGGCGTATAACGTACTTCAAAAAGTATTTCACATGTAATACAAGGTACGGCATATTTCTACGCATTTCTACGCCCAAACACGCGATAAGCGGCATATTTGCTGTACAAATACGTTCATGTGCACACGTTATACGTTGTATGTACTTCGAAGTACATACTTCTAGTATGTTATAAAGCGTACAATGAAAAGTTTATACGCTGTGACCCATCACTACTTGTGAGGCAGTGACTCCAGGCGGCAGTAGTTCTGAAGTATATCCTACGGCGGGTCGGCCTGCCCGCACAGACGCTCCGCACGCCTCTCGTGGCCGATTCCCGTTTTGGTTGCCCCAGTGCCGGTGTGTGCAGCAAGTAGTGCGAACACGCAAGCGCCCCACAGTGTGCCAAGCGATGAGAGAAAACCTCACCTGGGGGCGCGTGTGGCACCACCATGGCTTGACCAGCACGTGTGCTGCCGGGTACTGGGACAGCACTGCTCAGCAGTCCTCAGACTCGTTTGCCACTTGAGGGGAGCGAGTGTGGCCTGCGTGCGAACTGGCAGCGGCAGGGGACCGCTGCCACTGGCACATGCACCGCCTTGGCAAACTGTGCTTGGGGGGGGTGGCTGCGTGGCTCACACACACACATGCGCAACCCACTTTCATGTGTGTTCATCGTATACTGCTAGTAGTATACTTTTACTGCAGTATTCCACCTGGCAACATTCACCTTTGCTCTGGGCTGTGGGCCAGAGCTGTGGCCCCCTTTGTCATTGCACAGCAGCGCCGGTTCCGCATGTGTATTAAAAAAATTGCCGGGTGGGAAGTCCACCCGTGCGGTGCAGGGAACGCCAAACACTTGCTGAGCACTGTGCCTGCTTGCGCGCTTTGGCTGCGCAGGCGCCCTCATTGTGGGAAACGCTGTCAACGGTAAGTGACACCTGCCGTGCTATTCACTGTATAAGTGTATCTGCATCGTCCCCAGCCGTCACCGGCACCGACCGGCGTGTGTAGGTGTGGAGGCTGTCTGGCGTTTGACCAGATGTGCGAATCAGCCCACGGGCCTCGGCCTGGCATTTTGCCCCAGGCAGCCACGGCAGCATATGGGCTTAGCAACCTTATAGCTTTCTTTCACTATACATACATGCAAGTGGCTCTGACAGCTCATCATCACTACAGCTTTTCTGACTGCCTTGCAGACGGCAGAGCCGGGGGCGGCGGTGAAACCAGACAGTGCTGGCGTCTCTGTGGCACAGGAGGCCATCAGCGCTGTGTGCCGGCATGCCATGTTGTGTGTGCAAACACTGTCATAATCGCCCACCCGGCAGGCAGCAGGAGACATGTGCAATTGTTTTATGTGCATGGCATGCACAGGCTGTCTAAGAGGTCATTACAGCTGTGAATATTGCAGGGTTGTGCTTAGCCGGCACACAGGTGTGGCCTGTGTGCAAGCAGGATGCGCGCCTCTGCATGCCATGCGCGGAACGACTAGCGCATGCCACCACAAGCCACAGCGGCCCCAGATGTGAAAGAAACCTAAAAGGCTGCTAAGCCCAGATACTGCCGTGGCTGGGGCAGAATGCCAGGCCGAAGCCTGTGGGGTGATTTGTCCACCTGGTGAAAAGCAC
>JAULBY010030762.1:0-15763 GCA_032358315.1 Ophiocytium majus
CCCCCCCCCCCCCCCCCCCCCCCCCCCCCAAATGGCCCCTCACTGCCCCCACAGCCCGCGGAGCCTCGTACAGCTGCTGTCGGGCGCGTGTGACGGCGAGGTGCGCGTGTGGGACCTCAGCCGCCGCGCGTGCGTCTGGCGCGCGGCCGCGCACACGGGCTTTGTCCGCGGGCTCGCGGTCACGCCCGACGGCGCCTCCTTCCTCAGCGCGGGCGACGACGGCGTGGTGCGCCGCTGGGACCTGTCGATCGCCGCCGACGCCGCCGACGCGCCCGCGCCCACCGCCCAGTGGACGGGCGCCTCCGGCTTCAAATCGTTGGACCACCACTGGCGCGACGGAACTTTTGCGACGGCGGGGGACGCGCGGGGGGTTGAGCTGTGGGACGCGGCGCGCGCTGAGCCGACGCGTGCGTTTACGTGGGGCGCGGACGGGGCGAACTGCGTGCGGTTCAACCCCACGGAGAGGTGCCTGCTGGCGAGCACGGGGGCGGACAGGGGCGCGGCGCTGTACGACGCGCGCGCGGCGGCGCCGCTGCGCAAGGTCGTGCTGCGCATGCGGTCGAACGCCGTCGCGTGGAACCCGCGCGAGCCCGCGCACTTTGCGCTCGCGAGCGAGGACCACTGCGTGTACACGTTCGACATGCGGTCGCTGCGGAGCGCGGTCATGGTGCACAAGGACCACGTGAGCGCCGTCATGGGCGTCGCGTACGCGCCCAGCGGCCGCGAGTTTGCGACGGCGGGGTACGACCGCACGGTGCGCGTCTTCGAGTCGCGCGCGCCGCGCGCTCGCGAGGTCTACCACACGCAGCGCATGCAGCGCGTCTTCTGCGTCGCGTTCTCGCCGGACGCGCGCTACGTGCTCAGCGGCAGCGACGACACGGCGCTGCGCATCTGGAAGGCGCGCGCGAGCGAGCGCCTCGGCGCGACGGCCCCGCGCGAGGCGCGGCGCCTGACCTACCTCGACTCCCTCAAGCGGCGCTACGCGGAGATGCCGGACGTGCGACGCATTGCGCGCCACAGGCACGTGCCGCGCGCCGTGCGCGGGGCGGCGCGCGCCGAGGCCGTGCAGAGGGACAAGGCCAAGCGCAAGGCCGACAACGTGCGGCGGCACAGCAAGCCGGGAGCGGAGCCGCCGGCGCCGGAGCGGCGGCGCAGCGTGCTCGCGGAGCTTGCGTAGGCCGCTGCGGCTGGTCACGGGTGCGGGCGTGTGTGTGTGTCTGCGTTTTGCCGCCTGGTGGCGGTGGCTGCGCAGTCGTAGCGGCTTGTTGCGTGCGCGCGGGCCGTGTAATGAAGGTGTACACATGTGTTTTTGTTGCTTGGGGCTGCTGCCTCTGGTGTGTTTTCGGAGGGGGGCGTGGCTGCTGTTGCTGTGCCTTGGGCGCTTCTGCGCCATCTGGTGTTTGCCGTGCTGCGATGTGCTCTGCCGCACACTGCCTGCCGCACATAGGCCTGCCACGACCGTGCTTCGTTTGGTTTGTTGCCCCTGTCGCTGCTGGTGGTCTGCGTCTGTTAACCTTACTCTGCTGCCTGCGAACCGCTTGAGCTGGCGCAGGCAGCCTGCCGCCTCCAGACTGCGCTGGACTACATGTATAAATATGTATACACACATGCAGTGCATGTATTCATTTTTGACATACCGTGTGTTTACAAATACTACTACTGTAGTAGTGTCATGGCCGCCAGTGAGCGTGCTGGCATGCACATGTCATGGGCTCTTGCTCGCCCCCAAGTGCAAATAAATAAAACTAGTAGTGTATTCGAGTGTGCATACCTACCTACCAGTACTACATGTTGCGCGTGCTTGTCTACATGCCGTCGCCAGGGGTATGTGGGGCGGGCGCTGGTGTGGGCGGGAGAGAGCGCGCGGCCCTGCATGGCACTCTGGAGGGCGACCTGCCCTGGCAGGTCGAGCCCTAGCTAGCCTGCGCGCACCCGCTAGCCCTCTTCTTGGTCCGTACACGTGTACATACTTGTCGTGCACTTGATTCGTGTCATGGCCGCCAGTGAGCGTGCTGGCATGCATGTGTCGTGGGCTCTTGCACGCCCCCAAGTGCAAATAAATAAAACTACCTGTAGCAAACGATGTACTGAAGTACTACGTAGTACTACTAGTATTTTTCAAATAGTACCCGGTACTTCCGCAGTGTACTCTTATTAAACTCCGCTTCGGGCGCGGAAAGCCCTTTGCACACGGTCCGAGAAAATCAGACAGGCAGCGGAAGTGTACACTGCTGAAGCACGTACAAGCATGTACACATAAGGTAGGCTTGAAATGCGTCGCCAAAACCACTACTATAAGCACAACGAGGTGCTTCAAACATGCAACAGATCATCACAACTGCGAATGATGCTTCAGCAGAAACAGGTGTGCCACTACCTGAGTGAGCATGTGGTGTATATCAGCCATTGTTGGTGCCCGTGCAAAGTATTAGGCCGACAACAGCACCGCTGCTGCAACAGCTCTGCACTTACTTAAGAGGTGTGGCTACATTCAGAGTGTCCACAACGCCCAATCCTTGCTTTCAACCTACATCTCACCACATCAGTGTCACGCAACTCCATAGCGAGATTAAGTTCTGACAATGGCACACGTATCCAGGCACCGCTACTGACGAACCCACCTGATTTCGTTTTACTACTCTGCAACACTCCTCCCCCCCGCCGACTTGTACAGCACAGAGTCGTGCATGGGCCATGGCTTACACCAGAAGGGAACAGAAAGAACACCCCCATACTGGAACTGCCCAGGACAGCCCGTCTCTGTGGTGTTTTTGTTAGTCGGCATGTACATGTGCCCAGGGGCTCACCTCCTGGTCCCTCTGGTGCAGGATGGAGTCAAACACCTCCATCTCTGCGTCTGCCGCGGCGCGTGCGCATGCCTCGCGCAGCTCCAGCTGTGCCTCCTGCACCTTAGTGGACACAGACAGGCTCTCCCCAATGTGAAGGTCCAGCGCTTTAGCGTCTGCCGCTATGGGCTTGGTGGCCTCCGCGGCCAGTGCGCCGCGCACACACAGCCATGCGTCGCCCACCTGGAACCTGTGGCAGCGGGCGCAGTGGCAGTGGCAGGAGGTGGCAGGCGTACGGGGGAATGCACCATGTGGGAAAAGGGGATTGATATGACATTGAAGTGTCTGGCGGCATTGCCTGGCTCAGCCTTACTTTTTACTTGGTGGGCGCACCACCACAATTGCAGCCATTGGCTCAGTGACTAGCATTGACTCAACGGCAGAGGTAAGCCTGCCGCCCTGCTAAGTTTCCCACTGCAAGCATGCCGCTTAGTGCTGCGAACAACAGCCTGCAATGTTGGTTGATGATGGACTGCTGCCCGGCCGAGTGAGACACAAACTACAGTCACAAACTGTAGAGTCACTCAGTGACACACGCACCTGTGGTAATTGGTGGCCATGTGCATGGCCTGCTGTTGCTGCGGCGTGAGCGAGGTGGCCTGTGCAAATGCGGCGGCCCTGGCATTGGCGCCATTGCTAGCGCTGCCGCCAGTCTTGTCCTCTGGAGTGCTGGCCTCGGGTTGCAGCACCTGCACCATGGCATGTATCTGCAATGCCATCGCACGGAAAACACAATATAGATGCGTGCAACGGCATTAATGGTATCGAAGGCACAGTGGACAAGGTAACGTTTTCTGACTGCCTCGGTGGCTGTTCAGTAAGCATGCAAGGAGACAGGAGAGGGGCTGTGTGGCAGAGGCAGGTGTGGTAACTCCGCTCTGAACGCCGCCTTATTTTGCACTGGCACAGCTGCTGCAAGCAGACAGAGGCAGTGCGCAGTGCACTCACACGCACATTGCTGCGCACAAGGTCGCAGTTCACTTAGTTGACAACCAAGTGCTTGGCACAACCAAAAACACTAGATACTGCTGGTATACCACAAGTTCCGCAGCATGAGCTTACAGCCACGCAGCTTATATAAGTAGTTGCTGCATGTAATGGTGTATAATGACACTGTGAAGGAAGCAACCACCAGCAACGCCCGATACAGCACTGGTTAGACTTACTGGGCCGATGTTCACCAAACTGTGGATCATCACACGCCAAGCCTGTCTGTGTTTGAAGTGGTTGGCTGAATGCTGCACATGACCTCGAGCAGATGCACACAAGGCGACTCATCACTCATCCTGCTATGATAACGCTAGTCACACCTTTAGGACAATGACACAGCTAAAAAACGAACACCGTGTCAAAATGGCTACGCTCTACGTTCATCCAAGGGCAGAGGAGGGTAGCTGGAGCAGGGTTACACTTGCTATACACTGTTGCAGTGGCCAAATGACTCATGTTGAGCTCCGAAACCCATCAAGCACACACCAGGCATCACACCAGCTCGAGCCCACCAAGCAAGCACAAGGTACTAAAAGGCACACACAAGGCAGCAGGTTAGCCCAGACCCAGCAAGCATCAGAAAGGTGCGACACAGGTACTAGGGCAAATCTCTCACCTTTGCACGCAGGTCCTGTCGCTCCGCAATGCGTTGTAGGGCCGCACTGCGTGCCGTTGCAGTGCTGCCGCCAGGTTTGTCAGCGGTTGTGAGGGAGGCACCAGTGGTGCAGGTGGCCGCAGTGGTGTTGCCCGCCTCCCGTACCGGTGGGCACTGGTGCTGCATAGCGACGTACACAATGCAAGGCGGCACATGTGGCATGTTTATTGTACTTGTACTGATTCATGTGGAGCCACAGCAAGCAGGCAAAGGTGGGCATCACTGATTGCGCCTGGTGTGTGTGGGTTCACATTCTTATGCTGTGCTAGCAGTGCGGTGCAGTGTGTGCCTGAAAGCATGGCCATTAATGATAGCGCACTACTACCGTAGCAGGGACAGGGCGCCAGCACATGCAGCAGTGCTCAGCAGCAGTGCTCAGCAGCAGTGCTCAGCAGCAGTGCTCAGCAGCAGTGCTCACAAGCAGTGCTCAGCAGTGCAGTTGGTCCGCACGCACCTCAGCAGGTGCCACTGACGCAGGTGCAGGCGTGGCTGTGTGCACCTGCGACCATGCCTCGGCACTGCTGCCGTCGGCTGAGCTGCCACCAAGGCTGGCGCTGTCCGGCGGAGGCGGCGGCAACGGCTGTGGTCCCAGGGGGTGGTTGAGGTCTTGGATGACTCCCTCTGGTCGAGTGACTCCAAGTCGCTCCTCCTCCTCTATCCATAGCTGCATCAGCAGCTGCGCAGCAGTGGGTGCAAGCATTGGCAGGAAAATCGCAATTGAGCGTCATCACGACCGCTGTGTGCTTTGGTGCTTTAGTGGTTAGAAATGCTCATGGCTTGTGAGGGTTGCAGGCACTGTCCCGGGGAGGGGGGGTATCAGCAGGAGGCGTGTGCATGCACGGAAAATGTAGCCTTGGTGCGCTCTGGAGGAAGCGGGTTTTGACGATAGCAGCAGCGGTTACAGTGTGCGTGAATGCCATTAGCTGTGCAATTGCCATAAGCTGGGCAAATGCCTTGGCTACTGTGTCATGTGCCATGGGGCGCTTCGAAAAGACATGCCAACTGAGGGTGAGCGGGGGTCGCGTGCCCACAAACAGTCGGTATGACTGAAGGCATGAGCGAAAGGCATTTGGGCATGTACAACAAGGAAAATGGAAAACGCGTGCCATGTGTCGGCGACCATGCACACGCAACAAGATTACACGCCTCGTGACGTGGCATTACCTCCATGACCCTCAATTTCTCTCAGCTGTGCCATGTCCAGTGGAAGGGGCGGGGCTACAAAAAATGCCACAAACCAGAAATGCCACAAACCAGTCTACTTCTCATAAGCCTGTGCGCCCCAGTATACACACTCCGTGAACAGCATGAACAGCACCAGCAAGTGTTGAGTGGTGATACAGTAGTACGTACCTGCGTGATGTTGAGCATGCCCTTGTCGCTGCGCCAGGCCTGTGCGTACACTCGCGCGCGCTTGTTGGTCAACAGGTCAGCTGCAAGCGCTGCTGCCTGGTGGCGCATGGCCGACGGGCACACCTCCAGCAGGTCCAGCAGTGCATCCAGCCCCTGCAGCGCACACAGGCAGAGGCAGAGGCAGCAGGGCGTGTCACATTGCAGTTGCGATTGTACCTTGGCCGTTTTGAGAGGACTTGAGGATGGAGACTTCAGATGAGGGCAGGCTACCAAGTGTGTGCACCCTGGAGTTGGCTATCACAGATTACACAGGCGGTCGTTGAAATGTGTGTATGCGCAACGTTAGTGTCTACTTCCAGTAGTTACCAGTGTGGCAGAGACACTTGTGGCACTGTTGGTTGCAATAGCATGGGCGGCAAGGCACGTGCGTGTTGTCATGCCCAGCAACAGCACGCACACACTGTGCCTAATGCCCGACTGTGCTCAGCAGCAGCGGAAGGGATGTGACAGCAGGTGCGACTTCACAGGTCTGAGCTAGAGCCCTGCCAAAACAAGCCACGGTGCCTTTAACACACTCTTCGTACAGTTGCACCAGCAAGTGACCGCATGGCACCTGCCTCAGCCCATACGCATGCCGGCAACAGCGCACAAGGCACAACAAATGTATAATGAATGTGCCGTGTGGTACAACATGTACTCTTATTAAACTGCGCTTAGGGCGCGGAAAGCCCTTTGCACACGGTGCGTGTGACCAGCAAATCAGACAGGTAGCGAAAAAGCTGGCAATGCTCAGTTCTCTAAGGGGCGCCTGGCATGTTGCCAGAGCACTACTCCAACGGATTACCAAGATGTACAAGAATGCCTGCATGAGTAGTGGGCGTATGCTCTCAAAACTTGCAACTCACCTCGTGCTGCAGGAAGCGCGCCTCTGTGCGTTTGTTGCCCACGATGGCCTCCCGTATGCAGCTCATCACCAGCACCACCAGTGGGTCCACATGCTCAGCGGCGCTGGTAGACACGCCACTGCCACTGCCACTGCCACTGCCACTGCTGCCCGCAGGCGTAGGCGCACCAGGTATGGTGCAGGTGCTGCCCCCGCCACAGAATGTGCTGGTGCTGCTGGTTGGCGCAACAGGCTGCCGTGTGCACAGAGCAGTGGCAGGTGCATGGTCGCATTGGGTGTGGGGTGAGCTAGTGCTAGTGATTTCGAGATGTCTTTGCAGAGAGAATCACATGCACCAATAACCTGTCACAAGCTGTTCGTGTGTGTGTTGTGTGAGGTAGCACAAGGTTTGCAGCCACCTGCTGTGATGCCATGCTGTGCTCCCTTGGATGCAGACTTCAAGCAGTCTTGGACGGTGCGCCACAATGCAAGGACCAAAACACTTACAGGCGAGTAATGGGCTAAGCACGCTTCAGCCACTGCAAGAGTCGAACGGACAGTATATCCACATGTTCCAGCACTATGCACTTATGATTGGCATGGCCATGGCACTGTCAGACTTCAACCAGGCACTCTCCTGGCCGCATTGCATCCAGCACTGTGCTGATACCAGCACTGTGCTAATACTGGAAGCGAACAAGCACATTTCTCTGCTCAGGGCAACCCACCCCGCTTGCAGAGGAGTTTCCCCAAGGCCCGCGCGCGACTAGGCTACTACAGTATCCTGGTACAGTACTAGTAGTAATCTGTACCGGTGCGCACAGGACCCTGTGTCTCTGGACTTCGACATGTACACAAACTTCAACATACACAAACTTCAATGTGTCTGTGGCATGTAGTCATGTGTGAACAGCAGTGGTCACCAGGGGTACGTGCCTGCCTGCACTTTCCCGCCGCAATCGCGCGGCCCTGCCTGCTGCAGTAGCGCCGCAGGTGCCCCGCCAGCACGGCAGCGCCCTCTGCCTCCCTGAATGCCTCCTGCTCAGCACAACACACCAACAAAAATAGCATAAAGGGATGGCTGCTCAGCCCAAGCCAGCCAATTATGCTCAGCAGAAGCCCCGCCAATTGTGCTCAGCAGAAGCCCCGGCAATGGTGCTCAGGGGGAGTCACCTGCGGGTGGGTGCCAAAGCCAGCTGCCGCTGCTACGCAGTGCATGTACAGTCAGGCAGCCCATTCACTGCTGTGCTCACTGCTGTTGTAGTGTGGTGATAACGCTGCTCCAAAGCTGCCGAGACGATGTGTCGGCCCAGCCTATGCTGCATGATATGCACTCTGAGGGTGCGGGTTTGTATGGTCTGAAGGCGTGTGTCCAACAACGCCTTGCATGCTCACAAAGGCAACTCTGGCACTGATGCACTGACCCATCTGCATATACGCCTAGCACGTGGTACATGCATGCATTTGCGTTCAGAGCTGTGGCGTGCGCTCATCAAGTGGGAGCTGTGTAGGCAAGTTGTGTGCTCACACATGCAGGCAGGCCACCGCAAGGGCACTGTGTTTGTGCCCCGGGGTACAAGTGGGTGTGGTGAGTGAAGTGCGACTTGCCTGGTTGGCGGGTGACTCCTTGCATAGGCGCATGAGGCACAGCAGGCACGCCATTTGCATGTCCGTGCACGTCTCTGCCTCCAGCCTCCTTAGCATCATGCTCACCTGCACACACGCAACACATGGGGTAACATGTATTTCAGAAGTACATATATATATGTACTCAATTGATAATCAAGTGTTTCAAAGTATATTTACACACACCACAACATACTCTTAAAAGTACTTGAAGTATACTACAGTAGGCGACACATAACATCGTTACGTGTGTCCACAGTGAGGCAGCGGGCCAGGCACACCATGGCAAGCTTGCTGCGTTGAGTAATGCCCACCAGCGCAGCTTGCAGACACATGGCGCTTTTGCTCAGCAAACACCGGCCAAGTACAAGCATGCATTAATCTATAGAGGCCGCGCATGCAGCAGTGTGCAGGCCGTGCATTCAGGGCATAGAGCAATGCCAGCTTGTGCTGTGGCCGCAACCAGGCTAGCCCTGATCTGTAGCCACCACAATAGCCAATAAATGGACTGATTATCACAAAATATGTAGCTGGTCAGATGGTTACCCCCAACAGGGTCAGGAACAAGCCTGGTGCAGAAGAAACTGCTTATAATGGTGAAACTAGCGCACTCACCGCACTGAGTGCCCCCAGATCTTGCTGCAGCCCTGGAAGACCCGACACCGCCGACAGCACCATCATGGCACCCTTCAGCGACATGAAACATGCACAGGCACCATGCGCGTGGTAAGTGGCGTGCGTTGATGTGGACAGCGGAAGCGGATCAACCTGCATGCTGCTTGCGCCAATGTGACTCTGTGTGTTACCACCGCTCTGCTGCGTGTTGTGCAGTGCATGTTAAGGCATTTGGCAGCTTTGTGGGACTCGTTGCACAGGCGCAGTAAAACACAAGTGGCATGATCACTGTACGCACGCCTTGCACAGGTCCCAGCATGCATATGCATATGGTGGTACACCAACATGCAGCGTCCCAGGCTTACACACCAGGTATGTAGGCTGTTGCATACGCGCACAAGTATAATCTCCACATAGAATAGCAGGTTACTCAGAGTGGCCACAGCCCCTGGTGTATGCTTCAAATGTTCAAACCCGTCGGTACATGTACTCGTGGCTGAACTGCTTGGCCAGGGCATTCTTGATATCATCGAAACATGAAATTTGCCACATGGTGGCAGCGGCATGCTCTAGGTGCTTCAACCTCAGCCATGCGTGCATGGCACTATCCTGGTGTACATGCCCCTCCCTCCCGCCAACGCCAGGGCTGTAAATGCTATCTCATGCCAGTACACACTTGATGTCATACAATGACAAAACTCAACAACAGTGGTTACACAAACGTGACACTAGTGCCATGGCGCCGCCTGCCACCAATCAAGGTCACAGCCATCACGCAAGCACAACTTCTCTGAGCGATGCTTGTTTCGTGCAGCCGTGCCATTGATGCTGTACTGTGGTAACAACAGTGGTGATGGCCTGATGCTGCTCACCTTAGCCAGGCCAGAGCTGTCGGCGGCGGTGCCGGTGCCCGCCCCAGAAGCGACAGCGGGTGCGCTGCACCTCTCCAGGCAGCGAACCACCACCACGTGCCCGCACAGAGCTCTGAACTTGTCGCTGCACCGCGGTGCCAGCACAAGCAGGGCGCCCAACGCTCGCACCTGTGTGTTGTCAGCAGCGGCAGGACAGGGCAACACAGGCAAAGTGCAGGTGAGGTGTGGCAGGCAAGGGTGGCTGGGCGCCGCGGGGAGGGGACGTAGCGGGTGTTTTTGCGTGTGGCGCGTTGTTGTGACAGGACTGTGTGACTTAGCTAGTAGTATCAATACCCACATGTAGTGTGTACTTTAGTGAAAAGCCTTACGCACTTGTTTGTGTACATGCGCAAGTGTGTCTGTGTTCTGCCATACACACACTTTCAATGCCAAAATGCTGTATGGGTACTTTGGAGAGCTTTTGGCCGATGCTCGCCTGCGTTGCAGACCTGACCGTGCCTGAATGGAACTGCAGCTGGTGTGTGGGGGGGGGCACTCCACGCGCCGCACCATACAGACCACGCTGTGGCGCATCTGCCAAGACACCCCTCTTTAAGACACGCGCAGCATACGGCGTCAAAAGTGCATACCACGTTCTCGTGCACACCATGCAGGGTAGCGCACCTGCAGCGTTCGCAGGGAGCTGAGTGGCACATGCGCCATGGCTTTGGGCAGCTCTGCCTGCCACGAGCCCGCCCTGGCCTCCCTTGGTGGTGCCATGCTGGTGGCGGCTGCGCTGCCCATGCCTGGCGAGCACATGCTAAACGCTTCCAAAGCGCATGCTGCCGGCTGCGCGTCATGGGCAGGAGGGGCACAACAATGGGTGCGGAATTGGTGGGGTTGAGTGCGCTGAGTCAACAAAGGTAAAGGTGACAAAGGGAAGGACGCCGATGCTGATGGAGCCAGCGGCAGGTGGGCGTGTGTATGCATGTGCCATGTGATGGGGACAGAGTGTATGGTGGCACTTGCGTTGCCCGCATGTCTGATGCAGCCGCACAGTGACCTAGGCAGATTGGGCGGCAGGTGCTAGGTACTCGGTGCACGTGTACATGTGCCTGAGCTGCTGCATAAGGAGGGTACAGCAGGGAAAAGCCACCAGGTGCAGCCGACACAATAGGCAACAGACACATACGCA
This sequence comes from Ophiocytium majus, assembly GCA_032358315.1. NCBI lineage: Eukaryota > Xanthophyceae > Mischococcales > Ophiocytiaceae > Ophiocytium > Ophiocytium majus. The sequence continues at coordinate 11,015 of JAULBY010030762.1, forward strand.
TGCACAGCGCCTTGGCCAGCCTCCATGCGCTATCACAACTCCTGACAAAGTCGCAACAAAATCTGTGAAAGACTTTCGTACCGCATTCATGCGTCAGGACAAGGCACAGTGCATTCATACACTCACGGCATGTACAGCACGTACAGAGGGCGGCTCACCCGTGGGTCTGCAAATGCCGGCGGGGGCGACTGAAGCGCGGTGGCAATGGTTGCCAGGCCAATGTTTCTCGGCAGGTGCGGGTTGGCGTATGTACCAGGCACAGGTGCGGCCCGCTGCTCGAGTACCATGTCAACATACGTCAGGAGCACCTCCAGCAGTGGCGAGGCGGCAACAATTGCTGTGACAAGTTGCGGCAGCACCAGCGGTGGCGGCAGCGGTGGCAGTGGCGGCAGGCAAGTGGGGATTACCTGGGTGCACTGCCATTGAAGGGCACTGGCTTTCTTTGTGCATGGCGGACTGAAGCACATGTATGGCAGTGTGGAGCATGGCGACTTGTGCTGGGCATGCATAACGGTCACAGCGCGTGACCTGGACAAGCGAGGGCAAAGCTATTTAGAGTGCAAGTTTCCGCAGCTGTTTGCGGGTTTTGCAGTTCACAAAGGCGGTAGAATAAAGTGCCACGGAGGGAAAGTGTCTTTGCAATGCTGGTGGCGCACACGGCATCAGCTCAGCCAGCTGCTGCATGTTTGGCAGCTGCTTGTTACAGTTGTTAACGGTTCAGCAGTGATTAACGGTTCAGCAGTGACTGGTCCTACTCCCCCAGCTATTGTGGTGGCATGCACACACCCTACACAACCTCATACAAAAGGCTTTAGGGGCACAAGCGTGCACTACCACCTGGAGTTCCATTGATGCTCACGAGGCACATGGGGTCATAGAGAGTGTGAATATGAATCACATTTAAGCCCACTCGGACCATTGTGGTACACAAACTAGACACAGCCCGCCCGCCCGGTGGTGCCGAGGCTCACTGTTTGAGATCCAACAACAGCCACAAGCACGTGCTTTAGTTCCACTGGTGACCCACAGACCAGTCCTTGACACCTTGGACTGCATCTGCGGATATCAACACACTATGTGGCACACCACTCACGTCAGTACACAGAAGTAATGTACTACACACGCTTATTGCGCAGCGCTTACCCATGGTGGCGGGGTCGGAGCCTGCGAGTTGAGCCAGTGCCGCCCACAGCATACCCTTAAACTGTATGTCCTCCTCATATGCCCACCCATACAAGCATGTGCTGTGGCACTGCAGGGGGGCACAGCCGGCAGCCGCCGCTGCTGTTACCGCCCCTCGCGGCGGTGCAAAGGGCTCACGTGTCTCTGCAGCAGTGGCAAGCCTGTGGAAGGACAAGCGGTGTGCTGTGAGTACATTGAGTTTTTGCCAGCACTGCTGTTGCTGTTGGCCACGCTGCTGGGCGGAAGGTGCGGGGGTGCCGCCCGCACTGCATGCACCTCACACAGTGGCACTGCGTGGTCAAGTGGGGTGCATCGCAGGGCAGCCAAGAACCATGCAGGAAATTATATAGCCTGCACACAAGCCCACATTACTTGCCAGACAATGCTGCAGTGCCGTGGGTGTATGTAGTTGCGGCTGCAAATGCACGTGTGCCAGTTTGCAGTCAGGCAGACAGTGCCCCGGTGGACCAAAAACCCAAGCACTTGAGTTGATTGTTACAGACAAGGGTATTTATAGTATGATTTTACAGTTGATTGCAAAACATTGTGCTGGCAGTAACAGCTACAGTTGGCCCTGACACACACAGTGACAATATCATAACTCCTCCCAGCCGCGCAGCAGCAGCTTGACCAATAGCCATGCATTCATTTGTCCAACCCACATCATCGACTTCTGGTCGCGCACTTCAGCGCTGGGGTCACATTTGGCGCTACCGGTGCTGAAACGAAGGCAACTTTTGCCCAGCAGGGTGCTATTTAGAACTGTTCACTGTAATGTGCCATCCACAGCTCAGCTGTTCAGCAGGCGTCCACGACCCGTATGCAACAGCACTCCGACATTGCACCGCATGCATGTGCACACCTCCCACCCAGCACTATGAACACACTTGCACCGCGTTCTCATGCACAGAACAACCCCACGCGCTCACCATATCATGAGCCTCAGCAGGCCTGTGTGGCGCACATGCGTGTGGCTGCGGCGGTTGCGCGTGGCCAGTGCCGCCACCAGCAGTGCCTCGTTGCGCAGCGCCCTGTCCGAGGAGCCACACCCGCGCTGTGCCAGGTGCTCCAAAAGACTGTGCTCAGCAGCAGTAGGAGCAGCAGTGCCGCATAACACAACGTGCAAGACGTGTAAGGCGCTGCTGCGCACATCGGCGCTGGTGGAGACGGGCCGTGCTGCGTACATACTCTTAAGTATCTGGTATCGCATAGTAAGCAATGCATACACATAATTCAAAGTACAGGTAGTACTTCAAGTATATGGTATAGCTCATGGGTGCGCCATGGCAGCAAAATGAGCGAAAACAGGCATGCCACATACACATGACAATGTATGTGCTGCATCATGCAGCATGGTACAATCCAGGAAGAAAGTGATTTGCGAAGCAGCCATGTCAGCCTTGCTGCAAGAGAACCTGCACATGCGAACGTGTTTGTGCACGGGTGCCGCAATCTCGCTCAAGCCTAGCAAAAATGGTCACCTGCAGACAGTTGCAATGCCCCTCTGCGTGGCCAGGGTGAATGTGGCATTAGCCTTGCGTGCCACCCACAGCAGCTCCTGCCGACTCGCCGCAGGCGGAACTGACGCCCCCACTGCTCGCTGCATGTGTGAGCGAGTGGAAATTAGCATGTGACATGCTGTGTGAGGCATGGGGGGAGCTTGCTACTAGTAGCTCTCATGTGTGCGCAGCCATGTTATGTGCATACACTTGCAATTCCTGTGCCATCGGAAGTGGGCTGTCTAGGCATGCCCTGTATGCACCAAGGCTGCATGGGTGAGAGCACATGCACACACACGTGCATACACAAGGGCTGCATACATACCGGTACATACTTACATAGACGTACATGTTTATGTACTGTATACATACACGCATACATACATTATACATTTATTACATCCATGATCTACACGCATGCTGTGGCTGTCTGTCATGCACCACTGAGCTGTCTGCTCCTTCGCAGTGATGACCAGCACGAGGCGCAAATGGAAAACACATAAACCTTGAAGGTAGGGTCGCTGGAGATGACGTGTAATGGGCAGGTCAGTACTGCTGGTCGCCACCGTTTTGCCATGGCACTGCATGCTTACTCATTTCCAACCCATCAGTCATATGCTAAGACCACTTTACACGTGCCACTCATCAACTTGACCACAATTTGATCACAGTAAGTGGCGAGACAGGGTTGCACACACACAGCAGCTCGGCCTTGCCCACACTCGGTGTGGGTGCGTCGCTAACCTGTGCATGCTCCATTGCGTTCCACAGTGTCTCCACAGCTGTCTGCGTTACGCTTCTCCGCAGGTGCAGCCCAGCCTGTTGTTGACACAGCACACAGGGTAGGGCAGGCAACGACAACCAAAACAGTGTTGTGGCCACATGTTCATTGCCAGCTTGCTGAGCATGTTATATATCCACACACGTAGTGTCAGGACCTGCTGCATGCTGCTTACTGCAGCAAGTGGACGGTGCAGCAGTCGTTACACCAGAGCAGGCTGCCAACTGCAGTCATTGCGCTGTGTCAGCTGTGGCAGGGCTACGTCTGTGCCTGCATGCTGGCAGATGTAACATTGCTGTGCTCGCACCAGCAACCGCTTGGCTGTATTGGACATGTATGCACATTATTTGTTGTGTTGTGCTTTTAGCAGCAAGTTGCCAGGTGGCCAGCGCGACGTACCTGAAGGCTCTGCAGCAGCGCCTCCACCATGCCCTCGGCCACCATGTGGGAACACATGATTGGGTCTGCGCAGCGCACGCGCACACACCGAGCCAGTGCAGCCACCAAAAGCCAGGAGGTGAGCATGTCACATGCCTAGTGATGCGTCAGGCATGTAAGTGTGTTTTATGCGTCACACCAGAAACATACAGCCTGCTTTCCAAATGAACCCAACATAGGCGTACATGGTGTAAAGCTTTGATAATGCAGAAACTGAAAATACTTCGAAGTACATTATATGCAGTGCATGCGTACATGAACTGTGCGTTACAGCATACTACATAGCATTGACGCGCACGCTGTGCCCCATCACAACATGCCATACCAGCTGTGGGCGATTGGCATCCCTCATCGCAGGGAGCTCCCTTTTACGGTGGTGCAACATGCCGGCATGTACTCTGCAAAAACATGGCGAATGGTGATGGTCACTGCTGCTGCGGCACAATGACAGTCAAAGTTCCAGGTCACTCAAGCGTACTCAGGTGTACTCTACTGCTAGGTAAGTCCTACGTGTGTGCGTGCGTGGGTGCTGTGTGAGCACTGCCTTGTAACCCACAAAGACATGTGGCAAGAGGCACAGGCATTTTGATCACAAGGCAACTGGTGTGCACAAATCAGAAAAGCAGTACAGTAGTACCGTCTAGTGCCGAAGTAGTTGCCCCGGGGCAGTAATTTGGATAGTTATTTTGGGGCCTCACAAAAATAACTGCCCCCCTTTGATCGGCTGTGCAAAAGTCATGTACCCCCCCTTTAATTGCTTGCGAGTGTTGTCAGTAGTACCTATAGACACATGGTTTGAAGTATGTTGTCGCTCTGATGTGCACACCCAGATGGCCAGTCACTGTGGCA
>JAULBY010030773.1:0-15760 GCA_032358315.1 Ophiocytium majus
TTGTTGTGGCATGGGTGTGTTGCAGCAAAGGGGGCATATTACTCAGCCGCTGCGGCGTCGATGATGGGCCTGCGCGCGGCAGCAGCAGTGGCGTGTGGGCGTTGTATTAGGGGGGCATGTTAGTAGGTGGCTTGGCGGACTGTGGTTGTGTTGTTGTGGCATGGGTGTGTTGCAGCAAAGGGGGCATATTACTCAGCCGCTGCGGCGTCGATGATGGGCCTGCGCGCAGCAGCAGCAGTGGCGTGTGGGCGTTGTATTAGGGGGGCATGTTGGTAGGTGGTTTGGGGAGCCAGGGTTGTGTTGTTGTGGCATGGGAGCATTGCAGCGGGGGGGCATATTAGTCCGTGACTTGGTGAGCCAGGGCTGTGTTGTTGTGACATGGAGTGAGGGGGAGGGGGGGGGGGGCACACAGAATGGTTGTAGGCAGCCAGAGTTGAGGATGATAGAGCTGCTGCAGCGTGGTCACTGCCCACTAGCTGTGTCTTGTATGGCGGCGCAACCGAGTACGTCGTCGTCAAACAATTTGTGTGAAGCAGTACGGCAAACGGCATGGTACCACTTGCTCGCGATGACAACCAGCAACCAGCGCACCTACCCTCTATGCAGGTCCACGGGATCGCCAACGCACTGCCGCATGCTGCACGCACGACCTGGGCTCGTGGCCACTCACACTAAAGTGCAACTTCAAATACTTCGAAGTACACACCACAGCCTCGTCATATACCACGCACTTGTACTCCTCGTCCGCCTCGAGCTCCTCCATGGCGGCATCACTCAGTCCCGCATACAGCTCGGGCTGGAGCATGTGATCCAGCCCCACCCATGCCTTTTCTGCGCTGCTCCTCTCCCAGCTGGGCTTGGCACGCACCAACAGGCCAGCATCCAGCGCAGCAGTTCCGGGCCGGGTGCCACCGGTCCCTGCAGTGCGGCAGCAGCGGGGACAGAGGTGAGTGAGTGCAGAGTGCAGTTGAGTACGGGTGCTAAACAGGCATTGTGGTGGCCACTTCGGAATGCCTGGTGCCGCCTGGCGGTGTATAGGTGTAGCGTTTTCGTGGTGTCGCAGCGGCCATTTGAAGACTGCTTGTCTCGATGCCGGTAATAAACAAAGGTGTACATGACTGCCGACAGCGCGCTGCCTACCATCGCCTGTATCGCTGCCTTGCTTCCCAGGCGCCAAACCTGCAGCTAGCAACACTGCGCGCCCGTGACCTGTGGTGCCCAACTCCGGAAAGGGCCACGTCGATCAGCAACTACACAGCTGCTGTGTGCTGTTACAACCGGCAGCAACCCCATAGCCAGTATTTGTGCGCCAAAGTGTGCACATGTGGACCGAGGGCAAGTATCACACCTGTGGTGCGTGTGCTGGCGGCAGTGCTGGGGCGGCTGGTCCCTCGACTGTCAGCGCTGGTGCCAGGGCGGGTGCCGCCACCCCCCTGCTGGTACAGCTTTCTCGCCGTCTCTGCGGCCAGCAGCACCTGCAGCTGCTGCACGGGCGTCGTCTGCACGGCTTTGTGCAGGCGGCCCTGGGTCACCTACATGGTGCAGGAGTGGCCACAGCGACAGCGGGCGTTGCGGCGAAACACAATTTGCGTGAGAGCACTGCCAGCTGCACCATGTCAGCGGTGCGGGCTTCGTGGCAGACCAGGGTGCACAGGGGTTGTGTCCGCACGTTCAGTACATGCATGTGTGTGCATGGCGTCGCCCTGGTGTGGTAGCCATCCCGGCGTGGCTGCCGTGCGCATTTCCCGGCACGCCTGCACAATGGGAAGGGCTGGCACACGCATGTAACACATGCTGGGTGTGTGGGCAGTCGCGGCGCATATGTTCAGTGGCATCTGGCAGCACCCGTGCACAACCGGCCCTGCACGCTTCACACCGCACATGCTGCGAACATCACAGCGGGCACGAGCGCATGCACCGCTGCCCGCCTCACACAATACCGCCCACAGCACCGCAGCGCGGCACCGCGCACGCGCCACAGCTGCAGCAGCAGCACACACCAGACAGCCGCAGCGGCGCCACAGTCGCAGCAGCAGCACACCAGACAGCGGGAGCGGCGTCTCTCACATCCAGTATGTGCTCAAGGCGCGTCACGCGGCTCTCCACGGCCTCCCACGCCGCGTCTGCCCTGTGTACGGAGTCGGCCTCCTCCTGCAGGCAGCGCTGCAGCGTGTCGGCGCTGGCGCTGAGGGCCGCGAGCTCGCGCGCCACGTACGCGCGCAGCTCCCAGGCGCGCACGCGCTGGGAGACGCCGCCCTGTGCTCAGCAGAAGCATGCAGGGTTGTGCGGGAAAGCGTATGTATGAGCAAGCCATGTGAACACTCAATGGTGTAGCCCGTGTATGGTGAACAAAGCAAAGGTTGCGCCTACAAAGGCAGTACATGAGTAAGCCCTATACGCCACGTACGCGTGCAGCTCCCAGGCGCGCACGCGCTGGGAGACGCCGCCCTGTGCTCAGCAGAAGAATGCTGGGTTGCGCGGGAAAATGTATATCAGCAAGCCATATACTCCAAGTCCTTCGAAGTACGCCGCATGCGGAGCGCATAAACAGCGTTATTTGCTGAGAAATGATAGTAAAAGCTTGGCGCAGGCGCGTGTGGGTAGTGTCTGGTGCTCTTGCATGGTGGCTGGCCCAGCATAATAAGTTGTTGCACATGTGTCATGAGTCATGACAAGGAAAAAAACGCCTGTACCCGCTTTCATGCAACCCTAGCAGCATGAGGGGGGGGGCAGTGGCGGCCCTTGTGGTGATCGGCAGCGGTGTCAGCAGTGGCAGTGCTCAGTAGCGGCGGCATCGGTGAGCTGCTGGAGTGGTGCAGTGGTGGTGGTTGTGATGCTCAGCAGCAGCGGTAGCAGCCGCAGGGGTAATGCTCAGCAGCGGCGGCACCGGGGCTGGCGGTTCTTTTTGGCGCCAGCAGCAAGGCAGTGGCAGCAGTGGTAAGCTGCAGGAGTGGTGTAGTGGCTGTGATGCTCAGCAGTGGCGTCAATGCAAACACATGAGTTAAGGGTCATGGTTGGTGGCGCACGGTGGATGGATGCGCAGACTGCACAATGCCCTATGAAGTGGTGACTCAGCTGGTAACGCATTATTGCTTTACAAACAGCAGGTACACTCAAAAATGGGCGCATGTGATTGCTTGCCTGCCATATGTCGCTGTCAACGTACTCGCCCGTGTGCATCGCCAGCAGGGCGCTCTCCTCCTGCAGAGCACGGATGCGTTCCTGCAGTCGCAGCAACAACAAGCACACTAGCAGTGCTCAGCGCCAGCGGTCCTCTGCAGCTGTGCTCAGCAGCAGCAGCGCCAGCACCAGCAGCATGCATGTGCACACTGGCTTCATGAGGTAGGGATTCCAGACGGCGGTATATCCTATGGGGGGCCGGCCTGCCCACCCGGACGCCCCGCTCGCCTCTCGTTGTGGTCCAGTGGTGGTGGCTGTTCCCGCGGTGGTGGCTCCCCATTAAAAAAAATTTCATGCGACTGCCAAACGACACTGGTAGATATGTGCTCATGTGAGTGGAGCGCGCATGGGTGCTGCTTCACTGACACCGACGCATCATGGCTGCTGAACCTCGGGCAGCGGGCACTGCCGCCGTGCAGACCGCAGGTGAGCCAAACTCATAGTGTGTGCACCACGCGCCAGGTGCATGCACACACATGGACTGCCTTGACAGGCAACAATGCACGCTCCTGCTGCTGGTTAAAAAGGGGAAGTGGCGGCGCACACCGACCTGCATGAAGTGGAGATTTGCCTCCTGGCGCCCCTTGGCCCTGAGCAGGGCTTCCCTCTCGCGCCTGCACCGTGCAGCCTGCCACAATCAGCATACGGAAACCGCAGCATTGCGGTGATGTTGGTTACCGTACCACATGCAAAAATCCAACTGGGCTCCAGCGCAACACATACACCCTGGAACCTGGGGACTGTCATGGCATAGTGTGATATTGTGGAGCATAGGGGACTGGAACTTGCCTGGCTGGGTGTTACCTAAAGTTGGGAGTACTTCAGAAGTAGCATAAACAAAACGCACTGAGTGGACTGCCACTCAATGGTGAGGTAGCTCAGGCGCTTGAGTGGATTGGCACCAGTAACATGGCAACATTGCTGGGCTGACGCGCCTGGCGGCGCTGCTGTTGAGGTTTTCCTCCAGCCTGGCGCTATCTCATGACACAAAAAACATGTATCGCCTACCATACGCTGCCCTAGCAAACGCGGGGCCAACTAGTTATGTTCACAGGCTCACCAGAGCCAGCATGCCCTCCAGGCGCTGATGCGCAGTGGTGAGCGCCTCCGCCGCCGCTGCGCTGCCCCTGCAGTCCTCTAGCTTGAGCTTCTGCACGCGCCGCTCGCACAGCAGCAGCACGTCACGCCGCTCCAGCTCCACACCAGCCAGGTCATCCCTCTGTGCCTGCGCATGCTCAGCAGAAGAAATTATTCACAAGAAGGAATTGTTCACAAGAAAAAGTCATCCCTCTGTGCCTGCGCATGCTCAGAAGAATTTTTTCATAAGAAGAAACTATTCAGAAGAAAAAGTCATCCCTCTGTGCCCGCGCATGCTCAGCAGAAGAATTATTCAGAAGAAGAAGCTATTCAGAAGAAGAAGTCATCCCTCTGCGCCTGCGCATGCTCAGCAGAACATCATTCATTTAGGCCCAGCAGAAGAAATTTCTTTTTCGGTGTCAGAACATTTCCGCAGCATGTCGAAGCGCTGCTTCGAGCCCAGCAGCCATCGATGCCAGAGCATGTCAGTGGCATGTCAAAACGCGGCATCGACCGCAGCGGCTGGCAAGGCTGTTCACAGCGCCGCCGCCCCCACAAATGTTCAACGCCAGCAAAAGCGGACGCCACCAATGATTACTTGCGTGGTACCATAGATTGAAGTTGCAGTTGCAGTTTGGCTGCGGCCCGCCACACGCACCTGCTGAGCAGCCAGCTTCTGTCGGTCGGCAGCGTCTGCGGCCGCCTGCGCACCGCCATCGTTGGTGCGCTGTCGCAGCAGGGCTGTAGCGGAGCCAGGTGGACGCGCCCGCTGCCGGCGCCGCTGCCGCTTCTCCTGCACAGGGTTTGCCATGGCAGACACAGACAGCATGTCAGAAGGCAGCACTGTCACCCGCGCTCCGTTGCTTGCAGCCGTAGGATGTTAGCACTGCTGCACACGCGTTCCCCTATCGGGCTCGCAAAAACTGCTCAGCCTTCGGTGTGATCGCCCTTGTCATTTCAGACACAGACAGCGTGTCAGAAGCCATGTGGTGAGTGCGCCACTGCTTTGCTGCTGCGGCTGCAGGGCCGAGGCGGCACAGGCTACCTTGCGGCAGCAGCGCGTGGCAAAAACACAAGGGGTACTGATGTTGCTGCACAGTGGTGGCGCTGAAGCCAGATCAGCGTGTCGGCAGCGTTTTGTGCAGCACAACTGTGTGGTCAGTTGGACATGCCCGCAACAGCTGCGGACATGGGTACACCAGAGCGCAGCCTGTCCATGTTAGCAGCCGCAAATAAAAACGTTTAGCGGGTGGGCCGCCAGGCACACACAACAAGCAGTGCGCGGGCAAGGCAGACAGACGATTTGTGGCACAGGTGCGGCTGGTGTCACCCCGTAGCAGTGTGGCTAGTGATGGGTCACGGCGTATAACGCATTTTTACGTTGTACATAACACCGCGTAGTTCTACGCCCCAAAACGCAATTTACAGCGTATTTGCCGTATAAATACGTTCATATGTATACGTTATACGGCGTATTTGCATACGCGATACGGCGTATAATGTGAAAATTATATGCTGTGACCCATCACTAAGTGTGGCAGTGTGCTGGGTACGCCAGGTGGTTTGTTGTTTGCCGCCCACGCACCTCAGCCGCTAGCGCCGCGTCCAGCTTGTCAAGGCGCTCCCGCAGCCCACTCCAGTGCTCACGGGCGCCCAGCTCTGCCTTCATGGCGCGCACCAGCAGCTCCCGGTTGGTCACTCTCGCGTTGGCAAGCGCGGCTGCTGCCACCGCCACGGGCTCCACGTCCATCTGCAGGCGTCGGAGTGGGCACATGCATGCAATATCTTGGCATGGCGGTCGAGGGTGCTGCACAACAGAGCATGCTGCTGCCGCGCAGAGTCCATGTGTAGGCACCAGGGTGGCCGCAATATGGCTTCTTGGTTGGCTTCACTGCTACGGTGCAGGGTGAAATATTCACGATGCGGCAGGCGTGGCAGCTTGTCTGGTGCTGCTGTGCAAGCACGCAGCTGGTTTGGCGCTGACAGGGGTTGAAGTGGCTGCACGCTCAGGAGCCAGCGTGATTACACGACTGTTTGCACTTGTGCTACGCCCCGTAAGGCATAATCTAACAAGCAATACTGTGGAGCACATGAAGTGCTATAAGTGCAGACTGGCTGGCTGCAGCTAGGCTCCACATCTTAGGCACGCACACGCCATGTTGGCAGAGCTAGTGACTTGAAAGTGGTGTCGCACTCTCTCAGCAGTCATGGCGCATGTGCCCCCGATGCAATGTGCGCACACTCAGTGCCTGCAGGACTTGCCTCTGGACTCCACTCAATAGCATTAAGAGCCGCCGCCGCTGCCACCGCGCCACCGTCCACCCCCTCAGCAACAGTCGAAGCCAGGGCCTCAACACGCAAGCGCCGCCGCTCAGCGCGCTCCCTTCGCACCTCCGTTGCACGCCGTGCTGCCGCCTGAGGAACAAAAGTTTGTACATGCACTTTTATTAAACTCGGCTTAGGGCGCGGAAAGCGCTGTGCGCATTGTGTGCATGTGACCGGAACGAGCATGACCAGACATGCTGTTACAAGCAAACAAGGTGGCAATGCTCAGCATACTTCACAGTATGTACATGCGTGTATGGCCGCACACATGAAATGCTGTGTCAGCATTGCTACATGGTGGTATGAGTGCATGGCGGTGGATGTGGGTGCCCACACACACGGCGCAGGCGGGCTGTGCCCAGGTGGTGGCTGGCACTGCTGCGGCACCATGGTCGCAGAGAGAGAGAACACTGAAATCAGACAGTAGTTTGATTGTGGCACAAACATGCAGTGGCGGGTGCCGTGTCATAGCATGCGGCGCACACCGCCAGGGGCCTTTTGGCACGAAGGGCCCCACCTCTTCGGCACGGAGAGCTGCCTCCTCATCCCGAGATGCGCTGAGCTCGCAGGCACGCGCTCGCGCCTCTGCCACGCTGTCCAGCCATGCCTCACACCTGCTCAGCAGCAGCAACCGCAGCGCAACAGCAGGCACTGTTGAGAAGAGTGACCATGTGTTGTGTCTGCAGCAACTGTGCGGGAACGTGCGCACCAGCAAATATGTGTTTGAGCGCAACCACTGCGTGGATCCGCAAGCAAAGGAAATGGCACAACCTGTAAGCGACAGCGAGGTAATTGCCATCCCCGTCACCAGGCTGCTAAGCCACGCTTTCAGTGACACCCTGCCACATCAAATGTGCCCGCCTCCACTTGAACCGCATCACAGCACTCAAGTGCGCAGCCACCACCGCACCCGCCGGCAAACAACACGAAACCCGCGGGCACGAAACGCACTTCATGTCATCCCGGCGCATGTCGCCGCTGCGCGCGTCCTCAACCCCCATGGCCTCGCGCTCGGCCTGCTCAGCAGCAGCGGCCGCCCGCTCCGCCTCCTGCGCCTGCATCTCCCTCAGCAAGTGCGCCCGCTGCTGGGCCTCCGCCTTCTTCTTCTGTGCCTGCGCTCGCTCCCTGCGGGCCTGCAGCATCAGTGCTCAGCAGCAGCGCAGGCGGCGGCGACGGCCGTGGCGGGCACAGCGGGACGTGAGGGGTGGTGGGGGCGGTGGGGGCGGCGGCGGTGGGTGTGGTAGCGGGTGCAGTGGCAGCGGTGGCTGCCAGCCAAGGCAAGGATGCTGCACCATATGGTGGAGGTGGGGGGCATGTGTTTGGTGCTTTGCTCAGCAGGCAGGATTTTTTTTTTCGCAAGGCGTTTGACACCCGTGGCATTACCCAAACACCTGTACGCACAGCCAGTGCAGGCCACTGACCAGCACATCACGAGTATGTGAGATCACCACGAGGGGGCTCGTATCAATGATCAGACACCCTGGTGCAGAGCCAGCAGTGCCGGAAGTTCGCGAGTGGCCGCTGGCGACTGGCCAGCAGCAAAAATGCAGCTCGGACAACATGGGCATGCTACTCGCATGGCCTGAGTGCATAACCGCTGCGCCACCACTGCCTGCTGGTGGTCGCTTCTCGTTACAAAGGTGCGTAAACTGAGACATACAAGCCACACTGTCTTCATAGCTGAGCGGTGGGACCATGTTCAACTTCACCCCTCCGCCAGCTCATGGTCACATTCCGCCACTTCCGTGGCTGTGCGACACAGCGCAGACCTGCTAAACACCACCTGACACACTGCTGAGCACTGCCCCTGCACACGCCCACCACTCACGCTGTTCCATCTTTGGCTGAGCACGCACCTGCACCATGGCGGCGCGCTTCTCGGCGTTCTTCCCCCTGCTGCGCCGCCGCCGCTGCCCCCCTGCCCCCCCCTCCCCCCCCCCCTCCACCTCTTCATCTGTGCTGTCCTCGCCACCTGACACCTCCTGAGTGCGCTGGCGCTGCGAACGCGGTGGGGTGCCGCTGTGGCTGCCGCGTGTGGCGGTGCCGCGCTTTGTACGCGCTGCGGATGGTGGGGACAGTGGAGAGGGGGATGCTCCGCTGCTGTCGTGGTCCTGCGCTCACAGGAGCATGGGAGAAGAAAGAGTGCAGCAGGGACAAGCGGCGGTTGGTGCCGGGTGCGCACAAAGCGTTGATTGCCAGAGGTGGGGTTGATGTGGTTGTGTGCGAGCTGGCAATTTGTCCCTGCACTGGTTGTAGTGCACCAGCATACTACGTAGTATGATCCTATTATGGCCATCTTTCTGTGTGCGTGGACACATGCATTTGCTTGCGCAGTTATACTTACTTATATGGTACTGCTGTCCTATGGGCATATCTGGGGTGTGAGGTCCAAATACGAGGGATGCGTGGGCCCAGCAACCTCGCTGGTCGGTGTCATGCTTCCGGAGTAATCATACACACACTTCCGAGAAGGCATCACAACACTACTGCGCAAGCAGCACATGCATGTCATGCAGCAGCAGCAGCAGCAGTGCTCAGCAGCAGTGCGCTCACCCCCTCCTCCGGCTGGTGCATGTGCTCAGCAGCAAGTGCTGCCTCCGCAGAGGCATCAGCGGCGCGTGGGAACAGCGCCCGCGCAGCAGAGAGGACCTCCCACAGCACCTTGAGCACCTGCGGCAGACAAAGAAAAGATAGCGATGACACCATGTGTAAGGCTTGAATTGCTGACTATGCTGATACGCGTTCTGCACCCCCAATGTGTTTCAGCGATATGATAGTATGGATTACCGTTGCGATGTACTGATTGTGTGGCACACAACTTAGTAATTCAGAAGTGGTTCCGCAGTACTACGAGTAAGATGCTTCAAGTACTTCAGAAGTATTCTGAAGTATACTAGGGGTACTGCAGAAGTATATCATCGCAAGTTACCGCTTACCCCCTTCTTAAACGCATATTGTGCACCGCATACACACCGACCATCCCTAGCAGTGTGTGCTTGCTGGTGTGTGAAGGGTAGAGCAACCTGCATTTTACTAGTCTCAGCGAACCTGCTGTATGGTTCATGCATTGCTGCGCTGCATTCAGGCCACAACACCGCCGATGAGTACTTCACACACTGGCATTAACATTATTTGAAAATGTACTACTACTGTACTCCTTTTGTACTACTTAACAGTTGCCAGGATGACTCAGCTTGTGGGTGCGTTGCGCACGGGGGCATGCACACACACCAGAGCCATGCAAGGGTGCTAGCCTATCACCTGCAGGTAAAAAAGGCCTCCGGTCTGGTTGCACTGCTGCAGATGCTGCATGATGTCATCTTACACGTTGCATGCATGCAGAATACAGGGAGGAGTCCAGCTGCAGTGTATGTCCGCTGCAGAAACACGGGCCGCCAACTAGTTTGGCATTCCAGCCTGCGCTCAGGCCGCCCGATTTTGAACTGCCCGGCCAGGCGCAACCGCGCTAAGCTTGAACATGCAACACACAGCCACATCTGCCGCCAAAACGCGTAGCACACACAGCCGCAGCAGCTCTGAGCACTCGCCGCTGCACGCGCTGGCGAAGACCACTCCAACCTCAACTTTAAAGACCACTCCAACCTCAACTCAAAGACCACTCTAACCTCAACTTCAAATACCACTCCAACCTCAACTTCAAAGACCACTCCAACTTCAACTTAAAAACCATTCCAAATTCAACTTCAACTTGCCTGCGCATGCGCCTCCTGCAGGGCCTCGTGCCCCCCCGGCAGCGCCATCACCATGTACCGCCCAGGCAGCTGCCCGCTGAGCAGCTCCGGCACGCCGCGGCACTCAATCTCCCCCAACGCCACACGATCACCGCCCCTTGCAGCCCCGCGCACCCCTCCACCACCAGGCGCAGCTCTGGCAGTGGCGGCTGTAGCGGAGGAGGCGGCAGTGCTGGTGCTGCCGTGCTTTCCGCGTGGAGCGGAGTGCGCTGCGGAACTGACGGTGCTGGTGCTGGTTCTTGGGTGGTATGGGAGTGCGGCCGCCGTTGGTGGTGAGCTGGCAGTGCCGGTGATGCTGCGTTTGGAGGCGGTGGGGCTGCCTGGGGGGGTGAGGCCTGTGGAGGGGACTGCACAGGCGTGATGGGCAGTCACAAACAGTTGTGAAGCGTTTCAACTGGTAGGACATAAGGAGTGCTAGAGAGGTGGGCTTGGTGTGCCACTGTCCACATGGCGGCACTACCAGTGCGGTGTGACAATTTCAACGACAACAACTCATGCGCCAAAGGCAGACCGGTGTCCGTGGGCACCACTTTAGTGCCACTAACAGCCTCGGTGAAAACCTGCTGGCATCCTACATTGAGGTATGGTGCAACACACAACGTCAGCACCCCCTGCCACTGCACCCGCAATGTGAATTGATTCCGTGGCTGGAATGGCAGTGCCATGGCACACATGGAACCCTGTACATGCCCATTAACATGTGCTTGTGAACAGCCAACACATGTATTAGGTGTTCACCTGCAGTTCCCCCTGCATCCGCTCGCGTGCCGCCACCCGCTGTGCCCGCCGCCCCAAGCGCCAGCGCATCCTCCGCTGACAGCAGGTACAGGAACGGCGGGCGAATGCTGCCCCGCGGAGCTGCCGGCGGCGGCGCTGACTGAAGTGCTGCAGTGACGGCGGCAAGAAGATCCGGAGTGTCGTGTGCGTCGGCGTCACCCGTGGTGGTGGCGGCGGCGGGGTGCGTGAGGCGGATTGCTGCCCGCGTGCGCCAGTACTCCTCCAGCACCTGTGGTCATGCAAGCAGCGCAAGCAGCAAGGATTTAACTCAACCATTGCTGAATTATTGTTTGGTGCTCAAAAAGTGGAAGCCCAGGGTGGTGATGGAAGTTACGTGCAGCTTACGGCGGCCACAAGTTGTGCAGACAGCATTCTGGCACCCCTGTGCTGCGGCAATGGATGGGAGTGGCTTGCCGCACTTCTTCAGCGTGCTTTACATGACACCGCAGGTACTGTTGCGCGGCTATGCAACACGCCGCTGCGGAGCATCAGCAGGTGCGTGTGGCACAGTGCGCAGGCCATTGGAGCCACCGCGCCACTTGCACTTTGGCAGCCGCTGCCCGTGTTAGCGACTTGCAACTGCGGGAACAGCCGCCAAGCAGCGCATGGAAGCAGCACACGCACGCATTGGTCATTGAAATGTGAAGTCACAGTTGAAGTTGCGGTTGAGGTTCACCTGCGGCCGCCCGCGTGCGGCAAGATGTGCATCGGAGAAGAGGGCCCGGGCAAGCAGCTGCACCCTCTCGTGGTAGCTGGCTGCTGACACGCCAAGGCAATCGCGACCTGCATAGACAACAACATAACAGCAGCACGAGGTGTAGCGGTGCCTTGAGTTACGGTCCATGTGCACATGATGTGCTGGTGGCAACTCAGTGCCCGGAGCCTTGCCTGTACGCTCACAGCCACATAGCCATTCGACTCTCCAACCAGCACACCACTGCCATGTGACCCCCCTGCACCGCATGCGCCCCTTCCACACGACAGACAAGGCCCTGCATCTATACCTGAGCACAAGAACGGTCTACTGAGCACAGGAGCCGTCTGCTGAGCAGAAGAGCCGTCCGCTGAGCACAAGAACCAACTGCTGAGCACAAGAACTGTCTGCTGAGCATAAGAACCATCCGCTGAGCACAAGAACCGTCTGCTAAGCACAAGCACTGTCTGCTGAGCACAGGAACCGTCTGCTGAACACAAGAACTGTCTGCTGAGCACAAGAACCGTTGCTCAGCACCCACCTGGCCCTGTGTCCCCCAACGCTCGGCGCAGCACCGCAGCCCCCCGCCGCGCCGCGTGCGCACCCCCCGCGCGCGGCAGCGGATTCACCAGAACCACTGCCCTCACCCCCCGCATGAGCCACTCACAGCTGCTGCTGCCGCTGCCGCTGCCTTGCACTGCTGGTGTTTTGCCGCGCATGCGTGCCCATGCAAGGGGGCTGTTGGGGGTGGAGGGGGGGGAGGGGGCGGGGGAGCGGGGGGGAGGGGGGGGGCTGCGTGCGCGCGCGTGCGCGGTGGCAAAGTGGTCCAGAGCGGCACACGCTGGCCCAAATCCCATTAGGATGACGGGACCCTGGTAGCGCGAGAGTGTGGGGGTGGCGGGAACACCACAGATAGCAAGGGAAATTAGTGGCACAAAGGCAGGGGTGAAGTTGAAAGTGTGACGGTAGCTACTGGAAAGTGTGCACCCAACCCAGACAGAGGCACACTGCCGCTGCGTAACCGGCTTTGGTTCATGCACATGTGTGCCTTACTCTGCTGCTGTGCTGATGTGGTATGCTGGCTGCATGCCCGGACGCTGGCTCATGCATGGCTGTCTGCCAGCGGATCAGGTGTCTGACAACACACAAGTGGACTCTGACAAGCAGAGCAGTAGGGATTGCAGCTTCGGCAGGCCGCCATGAGGGACGGCTCAAGCACTGCGAACTAGCCACAAAAAATAGTCAAGGAACGTGTGTACGTGTCACTTGCTCTTTGACACCACGCTGCTTCAACTTCCACTTATAAAAGACTTCAATGTCATCACCGGCTGTGGCCTCACCGTCTGTGATGCCAACTCGCTGCGCAGGTGGCAGAACAGGCCTGTCAGCGCCTGTGCGAGCGCGGGCGCACTCAGCGGCGGTGCGGCGGGCGGGTACTGCGCTCCTGGTGACCCCGGCAGAGCCACCAGCAGCAGCCGCCCAGGGCCTTGGGTACATGCGGCAGCACCAGAATGTTGTTGCACAAGCAGCAGCCAGGTCAGAGAGCTTGACATGTCGGCGGGCGTATGCTGCATCATGCAGTGTCCAAGTGGGCTGCGAAGCCCCAGCACATCCCTGGGTGTGGCACCATGAAGCAGTGCATTTGCAGAGAGCCATGCTCCGGCTGCTTTGAGCTGATAGCCCTCTGTTGCACCACAGAACGCGGCACAAAGCACCAACCGCCTGGCCGCCGGCAAGCATAAGCAAATACTTCAACTAGAAGTAAAACTTTCTGCACCTGCACCACTCTGCCCGTGTACCAGGGTGCACACTACCGCCTCGCACAGTGCACATTCTTGATGAGACACATTTCACAACATACTTCGGAGTACGTTGTAGGCATGCCAACGCACCTGCCAGCAGGGCGCCCTGCAGTCCTGCCTGCAGGCTGTCCAGCGTCTGCAGCACGCCAGCCACGGCCACCAGCAAAAATCCCTCCCCAACAGCGCACTCTTCAGCTGGGAGGGCCCCTGGCGCAGGCGTGAATGCGCTCCTGGGCCGCAGCCGCTTGGAGGGGGAGGCTGTGGGCGACGTGGGCAGTATTGAGCCGTCCCTGGTGGGCGATTGGACGCGTCCTGAGTGAGTGGCATGCGCAGGGAACAGGTAAAGGTAGAGTGTTGAGCGTACAGCGGTGTAAGAAATATCGTCCGTCAGTGTCGGTGTACACCGTACATGGCTATGTTGTGGTGTACAGGAAGCTTACACGTCACATGATCAATGACCCAGGCGGCTGCTGCACACCACATTGCCAGTTACACCATCACACGTCACAATCCTGCCTCATCGCAAATGTGCACATCTACTTCGAAGTGTATCGGCACATTGGCTCTTGCTGCGTGCAAGTATCACAGGCTTGTAGTACACCATGAAGTTGCCACTCAGCATTGCCTGTCATGTGCGGTGCTGGTGCTTTCAACCCAGCTCCAGCCTCCACCATCAGTTGCCTGCAGATGGTCGTGCTCCTGCAGGCACACACTGGCCACTCTGACACACACCGCCTCTCGCAAGGCAGTCACCACCTACTCCAACACAGCCCAACACAACACTACGCCGCTCACCTGGCGATGTTCCACCCGCACCCCCCCCCTTGCCGCCCCTCCCCCCCTTCTGCGGCCCAACCTTCTCTGTGGGAAAGCCCACAAATGCAGACGTCTGCTGCAGTGTGGTGCCCTTGCGGTCGGCCTTCGCCGCCCTGGGCGCCGCCACCCAGCGGTACGCAGCGACCACTCCACCACCTACATGTACCACGGGGTCCACGCTCATAGGCGCGGCGGCACCCGGCCGTGGCAGCGGCAGCCGCGTCACAAAAGGCCGCTGTCCTGCTGCTGGCGCTGCTCCTGCGGGAACGATGCATCACCATGTGTTTTTGACGTTGGGGCACTTGATTTGTCAGCTAGGTGTAAGGTGCGGTGGTGGTAGCGGTGGCGGTGGCGTCACTGCCGCTGGTGCATATGGTGCCGTTATGAAAAAACAAGGCATCCGCATTTTCATGGCATTTGATCTATGCGCTCAGCAGCAAGTGTCTCGGGCACCATTGCCCACGGCGAGCTTTCATGGCACACAGATGTCCCCTCTGTGCCAGTTGCACCATGTGAGCTGCTGTGATAACCTCACCCACACCCTAGCATGAAGTTCATGCTTTCGGCATTGGCATACTTCAAGTACGTCTCTGACCTGTAGCCGCAGAGTCTGGTGGAGAGCCCGCCTCTGCTGCAGCGGCGGGTGAGGCAGCAGCAGCCGCCGCAGCCGTGGCGCCGTGTGACGAGCCCAGCGATGCCACATCAATGTCATCCAGGGAGTCACATGCGGCAGCGACGGCGCCCGAAGTGGGTGACGCCGCCGCGCCTGCATCGTCGGCAGCTCCTGCCCGTTGCAGCGTTTGGGGCAGGTGTAGAAGAGTTCGGTGCATGAATGTGAGTGCGCAGCAGGGAAGGTGTGTACGCTGCTTTCAAGCTGGTGCTTTTTGGTGTGACGCGTGTGAGACTGGCGGGGGCCGCGCGGGCCTGTGCCTGCCTGCCAGCACGCCGTACATACGGCATGGAACCAGTACCACAGCTAGCAGCGCAAATGGCGGTGTGCTGCTGCTGCACACGCAGGCGCCAATGCCCCCCTCCCCCCCCCCCGCGCCCCCCTACACAAGCCACGCGCACACACTGGCGACGCCGTGCCACAAGTGTTGCACACGCACATGTGCGCTCAGCAGCACCCCACAGCCACCACCCCACCTTGCCGCTGTCGCGCCCGCATGCGCTTCCGAGCCTCCAGCATCTCCGCGAGCGCCTCCTTCGTCCTCGCGCGCGCCCACCGCGGCAGGTCCCCCCACCCTGGTATGCGCCTCGCCGCCCTGTGCCTACGCAGAGCCTCCCTGTCCACCCCCCACCCCCCCGCCCCCTCCCCCTCCCCACTCCCATCACCA
>JAULBY010030784.1:0-42451 GCA_032358315.1 Ophiocytium majus
GAGAGTGTGAGGACGCTAGGAGATCGAAGTGTGCACTGAAGTTTGTGTGACTTGGGATCTTCAACCGAGCTGTGTGGCACTGGGGTGCGGGTTGAGCTGCTGCTGCAGCCGTTCCTGTGTGTGGCACAACGGCGCGTGTCCAGGCCTGCAGCCACGGGGGTGAGTGTACGACAGCAGCCCACTGTGCCTCCGGCTGGGCACGGCTGCTCCTCCGGACATGTGAACGCTTTTTGCAGGCTGAAGGGCGTCTCGCGTTTGCTCAGCAGTTCTTGTGACCATGTAGACCGGCAGCAGCAGGCAGCAGCCCACTTTCTGCGTGAGCGATTGAGCTGCCGTCAGCAGCGCTCTGCGCGCTTGCGCCGCTGCAGGAACGCCGCTGCACATGAATTTCACCACACCCGCCAAGCGCCTCCAAAGGGCGTGCAACACTTGCACAGTTGTGGGCAGTGTGATGGATACCGTCGTGTACAGCTCTGACCGAAATACTAATACAAATTTTTAAAAGCTCACCGTCCCCTTTCATGGCCCGCAGCACGCCCAGCAGCTCCGCGTCCTCGCAGTGTATCGCGACGCTCGCCTCCAGGCTCGCGCCCAGCAGCTTGGCGGCGCGCGCGGCCTCGAGCGCCTTGTTGACATCCGCGCGCAGCAGGCGCAGGCGGTCCCACATCTCTGCCTCGTGCGCCGGAAAGGAGGAGTCCACCCAGCCCGTCTGCTCCCCCAGATATAAAAGAGTTTTGGAAGCGGCGGCGGTGTGGCGGCGTGCGGGGGTTGTGAAGAGGCGGCAGGCCGCGACATGGGAGTGTGGGAGCAGCGGCGGCGGCGGGGATGGGGGGGGAAGGAGCGGGTGTGTCAGTGCCTCTGGGGGGGTGGGGGGGGGGGAGCGGGCCACAGGGAGCGGGCAGCTGCATGCTGTGACGGATGTGAATAGGGAGCGGATGGGTCAGGTGTTCAGAGCACGCACACACTGCGATATGGTCACGCGCGGTGGGAGCGCCAATGCCGGTTGGGTTTTGTTTTTTGCTGCCGTTTCACAAATGCCGGTTTGTTCTGTTTTTTGTTGGGGTTTCTTTGCAGCGCACCTGGAAAATGGACTTCTCCTTCACCGGGAAGGGCAGCGTCTGCCAAATGTCCTCCGCCATGTGGGGCAGGATGGGGGCCATTGCCTGCGCCGGGGTGTCGCAGCGCAGCAACGCGTGCGAACAGCACATGCGTGCGTGTACGTGGGTGGCAGGTTAGTGAGGCTTGCCTCATGGTGTGGAAACGGCGAAATTTTTAGCATGTGCAGCTAATGCCGCAAGCGTGGACACGGCATGTGGTGGTAGCGGCGCACTCCGGGCGCAAGGCGTAAAATCGCCGCCACTACCAGCACATGCATGTTGCGCCGCGCACAGCTGGCGCACGCTTGCACCAAAACTTTCGAAAGTAACAAGGAAGCTCAAGTCCTCAGGTAACACACAGGCTTAGGTCCCACTTCTGAAGCATAATAATACCAGGTCGGGTAGCAACAATGCACTCCACTTTAGGTTTTCCAACCTCTGAACTTTCTTGTACACACCGCCCGCCCGTCAGCAGCAGCGATGCGGCGCAGGCAAACGCACGCGCTGGTAGCCTCCCCCCCCCCCTGAGGCAGCCGTTTCACGCACCTTGCTGAGGTTAAGAAGCAGGTGGTGCAGCACCGTCTGGCAGCTGCGGCGGCGCGCGGCGTCCGGCTCCGAGATGTAGAGCCTGTCCTTTGCGGTGTCAAGGTAGAAGTTGGAGAGGTCCTGAACCGCAAAGCGCTGGATGGCCTGGCTCGCGCGGTAAAACTGCGTCATCACCCGGTGACAGCGTCAAAAAACACAACAGAAACAGCAGTAGTTGCAGCGGGCGGGGGGGGGGCACAGTGGGGAGTGGCAGCACGGTAGGTGAGCACGCAGCAGCAGAGATGGGGTGGCAGCAGCAGCAAGTATTGCCACGCGGTGGGTTAGCAGCAGCAGCGACGGGGCGGTGGCAGCAGCGCGCATGCCAGCGCCAACGCGCGAGCACGTTCGCTGTGGTGCAAGTCTTGCGCAGCAGCAGGCGGAGATGTGCGTGCCGCACCAGCTAATGCTGCTAGCCGGTCTGACGCAGCACTGCGCGCCCGCTAGTGTGTGCGGCTGGCCAAGGGGCACACGCGGAGCACAACGCAGCAGCTATGTCAGTGCCCACCCACCAGTTGCGCCACCCAACTCACCCACAGCGATAACATCAGCCCTTGTGCTTCGAAGTGTACTTCTGAAGTAAATGAAAAACAATCTGAAGTTTGAATAAATGCACCTGATAGGTTTCGTAGGCCTCCACCACCTCGCGCATGACGTCCGCGAGGCGCCCCAGGACCCACTTGTGTCTTAAGTATATATACTACTAGTAGTACTTCAGAAGTGCAAGTATAAATGGAAAAGAGGATCATGTCTTGAAATGAATTCAAGACATGAATTCACCTGGTAGGTTTCACATGCCTCCTCGACCTCGCGCATGACGTCCGCAAGGCGCCCCATGACCCACTTGTATGTATGTAGAGTATACTTAGGTGTATAGCAGTATAAATGAAACAGGCAATGATGATGATGATCCTGGTCTTGAAATGAATTCAGGACATGAATTCACCTGGTAGGTTTCGTACGCCTCCTCGACCTCGCGCATGACGTCCGCGAGCCGCCCCAGGACCCACTTGTCCAGCGACGGCAGGTCCGCGTACGCGACGGCGTGCACGGCCGGGTCAAAGTCAAACAGGTTACCCGTCAGGTAGCGCGCCGTGTTGCGCAGCTTGCGGTAGCTCTCCCCAACCTGCAACGGCGGCGGCGGCGACAGCAGGGGCGGCAGCAGCGGCGGCGGCAGCAGCGGTCGTGAGCTAGCTTCCGTCGCCGCCCAGTGCTACAGTGCGGCAACTCGAGCGAGGTCCACCGACGCGCGCCGCGCACGGGCTTTAACTGGTCGTTTGTCGCCTCTGCAGCAATTGCTCAAGGCTTCGCCGCCTGCGGCGGGGGCGGCACGCACTGTCAGCGCAGCACTGCTGCTGTTGCAAGCTTCCCCCGCGGTAAAGGCGTTTTGCATTTGCTGGGCAGGTTTCGCGAGCACGTACGGGACACTGCTCGGCAGCAGCTCACTCTCTGCGGGAGCGAGTGAGCCGCAGCCAGCACGCGCAGGCTGGGCCAGCAAAAGAAGCATGGCGCCGCCGGTGGCTACGGTTGCCCAGCCGGCGCAGCGAATCAAAAACATCCCCCACAGCACTGCTGCTGCTGGGCGCTGTTGCGAGTTTACCCCCGCTAATGCTTCTTTGGCTGCTTTTTTTTGCCTGACTTTGATGAAAAAAATCCCTGATGGGGCGCACCTGCTTAAGGATGTTGTCGCCCACCGGCACGTCGCCGCTGTAGTCAACGGTGCTGACCCACAGACGCAGGACATCCGCGCCCCACGCGGGCTTCAGCTTCTGGTTGGCGCCGCCCTCAATCACCTGCGGCGGCGGCGGCGGCGGCGGCAGCAGCAGTGATGCTGTCAGCAGCCGCGGCGCAGTAATCGCTGATGTGACAGACAGGAGCAGGTAGAATGTGGCAGCGCTGGTGGTGACGGTGGTGGTAGCCGTGGTAGCAGCGGCAGTGCCGCCTGCCGCTGCGGTACAGTCGTCACATGCATGGCAGACAGGAGAGGGCGCAGATGGTAACAAGTGAGGAGGGGCAGGCGCAGCGCACACAACGACGCGGCAAGCGCCCCACATGCTGCTGCCGCGCTGCCGCTGGCGGCACGTGCAGTGGCAATGGCGAACCACATTCTCCAACTTCAATGTCAACTTCAAGTGAGGTGGAAGGGGCTGACCTCCTTGGGGTCGACCGTGTTGCCCAGGCTCTTGCTCATCTTGAACCCCCTCTCGTCGAGCACAAAGCCGTGCGTGAGGACCGTCTTGAAGGGCGCCGCGCCGCGCGCTGCGACGGACGTCAGCAGCGACGACTGGAACCAGCCCCTGCACTCGCAAATGCACACGCCATCGTGGACCACAGCGATACAGTGTCAGTGGCGTGCCCAGTGTGACAGCCAGCAGGGCGAGCAGTGTGGCAGGGAGTGAAGGTGTGTCACAGTGCGCAGGAGCCGGCCCGCACGCCATTTGCGTGGTTTTATACGCCGCGAGCCGCGACAGACGTCGGCAGCGACGACTGGAACCAGCCCCTGCACTCACGCATGCACACGCCGTCGCGCGCCACAGCACACAGAGCGGCGAAGTGTCAGTGGCGTGGCCAGTGCAAACTTCAAGTACTTGAACAAACTTCAAGTACTTGAAGTATCACATACTTGCGAGTGCCGAACCATGCTGGTCGGAACGTCCGGGCACAGGTCTGCAGGCGGCCACCGCCCCTTCCCTTTCACTTATCCAAGCAGTTTTTCTATGATATGCCGTGTGAGCCCCCACCTTAAATGATCGACTTCTGCAAGCTTCAACTACTTGAGGTACACCCCACCACACACACACCCCACCTGTGCTGATTTCAGCCCTTCAGGTACAGGTCGTAACCCTAAGGGGCAGCCACCGCCCCTTCCCTTTCACTTATCCAAGCAGTTTTCCTACGATACACCGACTCATATTTGAGGGTGTGGACTACCAGGGTCTCTAATCCTGTTTGCTCCCCACACTTTAGCTCCCCAGTGTTAGAAAAAAACGAGAAAGTCGCCTGTGTGAGCCCCTACCTGTGCTGATCGACTTCTGCAAACTTCAAGTACTTGTAGTACACCCCACCACACACCCCACCTGTGCTGGTCGGGGCCCTCCAGGTACAGGTCCGCGGGCAGCCACCCCCGCTTCTCTTACACACTTCACTTGCACTTATCCAAGTAGTTTTTCATTGACGCACCGTGTGACCCCCTACCTCACTGGTTGACTCTGCAAACTTCAAATTTCAACCACTTGAAGTACACCCCCACACCCACCTGTGCTGGTCAGAGCCCTCCAGATACAGGTCGGCGGGCAGCTGCAGCCCCTCGCGCTCGCTGACGACGCCCGCCCACGACGACCCGGAGTCGAACCACACGTCCATGGTGTCGGTGCCGCGCTCCCAGTCGTCCGCCTCGCCGCGGTGCGCCGGCGGCAGCAGCTCTGCCACGGGCAGCTGCCACCACGCGTCCGTGCCCTGCACGGCCACGATGCGGTCGCGGGCGCGTGTGTTGTGTGTGTGTACGGTGCGGGAGGCGGTACGGCAGCGGAAGCATGAGTAGCGCATGTGTGTGTCTGTGCACATGGTGGTGGAGGCGGCGGCGGCAGCTCCGACAGGGGCAGCTGCCACCACGCGTCCGTGCCCTGTGTGCGTGTACGTGGGTGGGTGCGTGAAGTGGTGGAGGCGAGGCGGCAGCGGCGGCGGCAGCGGCACGCCCAGCGTGCGCATGCGTTTAGTGTGTGTGTGTGTGGTGGCGGGGACAGGGTGGCGGCGGCGGCGCAGCCAGCGTGCGTGGGGGCGGGTGGGTGTAGTGGCGGCGACGGCGACGGAGCGTCAGGGCGGGCTAGCGCGTGGGGGGGGCGCCACCCTGCTGCTGTTGCGGGTGCTGCCGTGGCGCGCACCCGCTCGCTGGCTCACAGCCGTGCGGTCGCCCTAGTTTGGCAGCACGCACATGGGGACGTCTCGTGGACACGTGGCGCGGCTCGAGAGCGAACCAAACAGGTGCCGCGCTCCGCCCCCAAGAGTTGAATGACTGCGAAGAGTTGAATGACCGCCCATGACATGGCTGTGGCAGCGTGCCGTACGGCCGTGGACACTGCGCTTGGTGCGGGTTCATGTGTGTGCTGTGCTGTAGCGGCCTGGACCAGCGCGCTACGTGACGGCCCGCAGCCTGAAAACACACACAAGCCCAGGGGAAAAAAGCACAAAAGAATGCCTGCCCCGCGTACCTTTTCGCGCACGATGCTGACAACGTGGGCGATGCTCTCCTGCGTCAGCAGCGGCTCCCCGGTCTGCGCACAGCAGACGGCGCACACGGAGCGGGCGGCACACATGTCAGTCGTGCACGTTCTCACGCGTGCAGCTGCGCATGGCGCCAAACCAACGGCGAGTGGCGGGTCAGTCAAGAGCAGGCGCACGCGGGCAGCTTCACACGCGCCAGTCGGGCGCATTCTCAGGCGTGCGTGCAGCTGCGAGTGGTGCCGACAAAACATTGGTGAAGCGCGCCACCCCTGGCCCGCCTGACCGCCGCCGCACTCAACGGCGCTGCGGGGGGCGGGGGGGGAACCGACAGTTGTGGGCACACGTGCTGCTGGTTGTCGCTTATTCAGTGTACGCACGAATTGCATTGGTCTGGCAAGGTGCAAGGTGCTGGCGCGCTGGCGTCTGCCCTGCCTACTGCTGGCGGTACAGACGTGTGGCGGTTGGTACGCTGAGCGGCAGACCGCAGCAGCGTGGGGGCGCGCACCTGCTTGTGGTAGAAGACAGGGATGGGCACGCCCCACGTGCGCTGGCGCGAGATGCACCAGTCGCTGCGGCCCTGCAGGCGGCAGCAGCAGCAGTGGCGGCGGCAGAGCGCCGTGGCATGCAGTTAGCCAGGGGTGTGAGCGGCGTAGTCCGGTCTTCTCAGTCAGCAGAATCGGGCTGAAGCACGGTGCAGCGCGCGGCGGCACAGTGCGTAGCTGGCGCGCGTGCGCGCTTGCGGCTGCTTACGAAATTCTGGGCGCGCGCAGAGGTTCGATGGTGCCATCCCGGGCAGTTGACCTAGAAAAACCCGGTGTGTGTAATGTGTGGCCTGAACTGTACTCGTGTTGAACTCCGCTTAGGGCGCGGAAAGCCCTCTGCACACGGCGCGTGTGACCAGAAGAAGATCAGACAGCAGCGAAAAAGGCTGGCAATGCTCAGCAACGCGCGCTCCAAGGGAAGCCTGGGCATGTTGCCAAGGCACTACTCTAGCGGAACCGCACTGTACCAGCGCTCACACAGGTGGATGCCTTCAATATTTGATGCACTGATTGCGCTTTATTTTTCGGATTGCTCAACGCGCTCGGGCTGCCAGCAAGGGGACTGCGTCTCGCTGCGGCCTCTGCGCAGCGCGCTGCCACATGCAGCATGCGCTGGCAGTCGCCGGAAAGCGCAGTCATTGGCCGCCGCAGGGCTCACCTGTACCATGCCGGTGATGCGGTTCTTGCCGACCTCGGGGATCCACTGGACCTGCGGGGCGCAGGAGGAGGAGCGTGGTAGTGGTCGAGGTGGGGGGTGAGCTGGCCCACATATGACAGTAGTGATGGGTCGGGGCGTTTTTAGAATGTGTTGTATAGTAGTAGTACGTTACACAGAATGTGACGTACACCCAAAGACGCAACATGTGGCGTACTTGCCGTACAACCACGTTTGTATGAATGTTTTACACGCTGCATTTAGATTACTTCAAGCACGTTATACGGCGTGTGATCGAAAGTTAATACTACTTCATTACTATGTACCCATGCCGGCATGAAAGTGGTCGCAGCCCTGCACCACTACCCAGGCAGGGCGCCGGCTCCCATTGGAGGCCCAACAGCACCACCACATTTGAAGGGGCAAGAGCGCCACGGCGCACACAGGTGCGGTGACCGCATGACAGCGTGCGGTCGTGCCATGCTCGAATATGTTACTAAGCGCACGGCGCGGTCGCGGCATGACAGTGTGCAGCTGTGACATCCCCCAGCATGTCACTTCACAATGGGAAAGCACGCCGCCTCGTGGCACGTACTGCGTAACCAGTAGCACCTCCTATTTTCGCACAGCACCGGCACGCAAAGCGCAGCAGCTCGGGGGCGCTGAGGCGCGCATGCCCCCCTGAGCACTTGCGTGCGCAGCGCGCCGGCCGACGAAGCGCACGCGGCTTGGCGGCGAGCACAAAACGTCACAGCGCACGGACACTGCCTCTGAATCCATCATGCGGCCACCAAAGTCTGCTCAGCAGCCACGGCCGCCCGCCACGCACCTGCTCGATGGCCTCCATGGCCTGGTCGCGGAAGCGGTCCACCGACGCAAACCACTGCAAAACACGCGGGCAGCGCACAGGTGGCAGGGGGGGGGGGGGGGGGGGGGGTTGAGGCATGAAGCATGCTGCGTTCATGGCGCTGACACATGTTTGGCGCGTGCGCGGCGACGTGCTGCCTACCCCACTGCCGCTCGCAGCCCCGCTGGCCATTGCCAGAGGCCACAGCCACAGAGCTGGAGCAGCCACAGCGGCGGCAACCGCAGAAGCAGCAGTAAAAAACACATGGTGTCGGCCACCTGCAGCCCTGCGCACCCCTGCCAGGGCGCGCTCGCCGCCACCGGCTGCAGAACCACTGCAGCATCAGCACCCGCCGCAGCAGCAGCGACAGCCACAGTGTTGCCAGCAGCAGGCGCATGGTGCCTTCGCACGCGCCAAGGGTCAGCCAGCCCCCCGCGACGAGGGCGGCGCGCACCTGATCTGTGGCCCTGAAGATGGTGGGCTTCTTGGTGCGCCAGTCGTAGGGGTACTTGTGGTTGTAGGCCTCCTTGAGAAGGAGCGCGCCCGCCTCCGCCATGGCCTCCAGCACCGCCTGCGGCAGCAGCGGCGGCGGTTGAAGCAGCGGCAATGGCAGCGGCGTCAGCGGTGGCGGTTGTAGCAGCGGCAATGGCAGCGGCGTCAGCGGTGGCAAGGGCAGCAGCAGAGGCAGCAGCAGCAGCGGCGGTGGCGGCGGCAGCAGGCGGCAGGAGCGGCAGGGGCAGAGGACGATGCACGCGACCACCCGCCCTGCAAGAGCTGCCGCTGCGCGCGCGCGCCTGCACGCCCAAGCCCCGTGCGAGACGCGCTTGGCCTGCTGCTGAGGCACGTGACGCGCCGCCAGGCATTTCAGCAACCAGGCGCCAGGCCGCCCTGCTGCTGCACCAAGCTCCGGCCGACAAGTCACAGCCCTTGCTGGCATGCACACTGGCTGCTGTGTTGCCGGTGCGCCGCGCGCCGTTGCTTTCCAAACTGTGCGTTCAACCTAACAGTAGACACACAGTCAGGCGCGCGGCTGCGCGGGCCTGCGCACCCGCGCACGGTGCGAGTGCACACTCCTGCCGAGCTACATGAGCACCGCCAGGCACCATCGCTGTGCGCGTTGCCGCGGCCGCACCGCGCCGCGCACCTCGTTGCCCTCCTTGAGCACACTGAGCCCCTGGAAGCGCTCGCCCGCCTCCTCCGTGAAGCACCCCGCGTCGTCCACGGGGCTCAGCAGCGGCAGGCCGTACTTGAGGCCTGTCTGATAGTCCTCCTGGCCATGGCCGGGGGCCGTGTGGACGAGGCCCGTGCCCGTCTCCGTGGTGATGTAGTCGCCGCCGATGACGACGGCACTCGTGCGGTCGTACAGCGGGTGGCGGTACGTCGTGCCCGCGACGTCGCCGCCCTTGAGAGTCGCCGCCACCTGCGGGGGGGCACGCGCAGACCTTTAAGTGGTCAGACTTCAAGTGTTCAGACTTCAAGTGTTCAGACTTGTATGTGTGCAAAGTCCAAGTGGCGGTACGTCGTGCCCGCAACGTCGCCGCCCTTGAGGGTCACCGCCGCCTGCGGGGAGGCGCACAGAAGTCCAAGTGTTCTGACTTCAAGTGTTCAGACTTCAAGACCTGGGAAGCGCGCACTCTCAAATCTGTGGTTCCGTGTCCACTGCGGGGCGCGCAGCAGGGTTGGCGCTTCTGTGTCCAGACTTCAAACGCGCGCCCTGGGGCGAGCAGCTTCTGAAGCCAGAGGTGTGGAGGCCGATGTGGCGGGCCACACTGCTGCTGCCGCCGCCGCCGCTGCTGCTAGCAGCGTCCGAACGAAAGCGGGCGGTGTGCGGGCGGCTGCTCCGGGCGCCTGCTCTCCGCGCAGTCGTCGCACGTGTGTGGCGGTGGGCAGACCGCGGAGGGAGACCCTCCGGCAGAAGCGCACCGTCGCCGGCTGAGCCTGTCGGAGGACGGGTGGACGCTGTCGCTGCGCCACACCGTCGCCACCGCTGAAGCGACGGCGCGGGTGAGCACACCAGATGCGGTGTCATGGTACCACACGGGGGGCGCGGCGATGGGGGCGGGTTGGCGGCGCAAGCTCTGCATTCCAGGCCGGTGGCGGTACCCAGAGAGTTTGCGACGGAGCGCGCTCTCACACACTCGCGCAGGCCACCAGGCGGCTGGAGCAGTTGGCGTGCAGCTGCGTGGCAGACACGGGGTGTGGGCGATGCACAGTGCGCTGTGCGTGCAGCAGCTGCTGCCGTGGGCGCTCACCTCGAAGTTGGCGCCCTCCGGCAGCAGCTTGGCCGCCAGGGCGGGGACCAGCTCCTTGGCGACGACCAGCTGCGGCGGCGCACGGCAGCAGGAGCGCAAGGAGCAGGGAGCAGCCGCCGCAGGAGCAGCACCATGGGCGGTCAGCAAAACAACCGGTGCGATGGCAGTGCCAGCCACTGCCACCGCGCCCTGCAAGCGCCATGCCAACAAAAAAAAACGAGCTCCAGGAGCCATGACCCTGGCACGTGTGGCTGTGCGCAACGCGCGGCATGCCCCCCCCCCAACGCAGTGCCCCCACACAGTGACATGCGGTACAAGCCTGCATCGCGTATCTGTCAACATGCACCCGCCGCTGAACACTGCTCGCCACCGCCCGCGCGCACAAACCGCCACTGCACCACGCCGCAGACGCCTGCGGCGGCGGCCGGCGCACGCGTGCAGACACGATCGCAGCCACCGCCACCGCCGGCAAAGAAAACAAAATCTGGCGCAGTAGGAATTAGAGTTCCCTTAGATGTGAGTCTAGTTAAAACAGTTAGTACGTATTGGCAGTTGTACACGTATTCCTGTTCCCTGTATTGAACCAGAAAACCTACGCAAATTTATCACAAGCTGCATCATCTTCCACCAACGCTGTTGCACAGCGCGGTCCGGCGACCCGCCCCCCCCCCCATCTCACCATGAAGTCGCCCAGCGCCTCGTGGCACACGAGGCAGTAGTCAAGGCGCTCGTTGACGGCGACGGCCAGGTTGGCGGGGATCGTCCAGGGCGTGGTCGTCCATATGGCCACGCTCACGCGCGCGCCCGCCGGCGCCGCCGCCGCCAGCGCCGCCGAGGGCTCCAGCACGTCGAAGGCCGCGTACAGGCTGGGGGGAGGCGCGTTTCGTGGCAGACAGCGGCAGCAGGGGTGGCGGCGACGGCAGCGGCAGCAGCAGTGGCAGCAGCAGTGGCAGCAGCAGCGGCAGTGGCAGCAGCAGCGGCAGCAGCAGCGGCGGCGGCAGAGGCGGCGGTGGCGGCGGCAGCGATGGCGGCGGCGGTGGCATTGGTGGTGGCGGCGGCAGGGGCGGCGGCGGCGAGAGCGGCGGCGGCGGCGGCAGCAGCAGTCAACACAGTGCTTGTATGGTTTGTGGGTGGCACCCAGCTCTGGCTGCGCCACTGCCGCCATGCGCTTCCTCGGCAACACCACAATCCGGGTGGTGGAAGTTGTGCTGTTTTGTCTGTCGCCTAGTGCTGATGTGGTCTGCCAGGCACTCTTGCTCTGCCTCCGCCAGCGCGATGCTGGTGCTGGCTCTGTCAGCCAAAATGTCAAGTACGCTCGTTTTTTGTGCCCGAAGTTCTGTCAGCCACAACTTCAAGTACTTGAAGTCATCCTGTCACCTGGAGTGGATGTGGGTCTGGCTTGTACTCCAGCTTCCAGCGCTGATGCTGCTGCTGCCAGCCATAACTTCAAGTACAGCTGAACCATGCCACAATTTCCTATCAGCCACAAGTTCAACTACTTGAACTTCTCCCATCACCTGGTGCTGATGTGGTCCGGCGGGTACTCCAGCTCCGCCTCCGCCAGCGCGGTGCGGCTGCTGGGGCTCCAGTTGACGGGCTTGCGGCCGCGGTAGATGTGACCCGCCGCCAGCATCTGCAGAGGAGCAAGGGGACGGCAGAGGTGCCAGCGCGCCAACTCAGCATACCCACCCGCACGCGCTCACAATGCGTGTGAGCAGCAAGCGCCTTCTGCAGTTACGGTGCGACGGCGTGCGCGGTTCTGAGCCAGGTGCGCTCGCTCTGCTTGATACCACTGAGCCAGGTGCGCTCGCGCTGCTTGATACCACTTCGAAGTACGTAATACCTCATAGTACTACCTTATATATATATATACATAAATGAACACATGCATACTTCAGTGCTACTTAAAGTACTTCTGAAGTATATATATTTGTGAAAGAAATAAAAAAGGTGACTGGGCTCAGGTACTCGCGTGGCTGGGGCAAAATGCCAGGCCGGAGCCTGTGTGGCGATGACTATCCACTTGGCCAGAACCAGTGGCCCACACCCTACACGCGCCGGCGAGTACCCTTGAGGGCTAGGGATGCTTCCGAGTGATACAACAGCAAAGGCTTAGGCTTACTTGTGTGTGAGGTATGGCGCACCTCATGAACGTACAGCAGGCTCATGTGCGCAGGCGCCGTCGAGTGGTGTGCATGAACTGGCATTGAATGCCGCTTGGGCGTGGGACGCCCTGTGCGCATGTGGTCGGGCCGAAACAGCATGTCAAGACAAGTACGCGTCATGCCGTACCGGCCTACACGGCACCAGTACTGCATGACACCAGAGCGCCGAGCCCGCCGCACGCACCGGAGCCGAAGCTACCTCTGCCCCGCAGAACACATCAGTCATAGCATGTCACATGTCATACTTGAAGTACGTACTTCAACATGTACGTGCATATGGTAGAAAGTACATGTAGTTTGTGCATCTCACAAGTATTGCCCCAGTATGGGGCCATAGTTGTCTCAAGTGGCAAACTGGGCTCAATGTGGCACGTGCACATTTGAGCAGCCGTGTCCCCGGCGGACTGCACAAAAGTGCGCGTCGCACATGAAAACGCTGCGCCTGTACTACATTAGACGCTTCAAACCGCGCACATGGCATGTGCACATAAATGTGCACACCATTGAAAATGATGCCGCCATCATACTCATGATCGTTGGTTTTTTACTGGTGGTGCACTTCACGTTTCAGACGTGTGTACATGTCTTAATACTACTACAGTACTTCGAAGTCTGTGGTACACAGTGACAGCATGTGCCACCGGACAGCTTTATCTACAGCATACCCAAAGAGTAGGTGCGCCCCTTGCACTCATGTGCACGGCTCCGGCAGGCATCACATACACTTTGCTATAAATTGCAGGCTGACTCACAGCGGATAGTTATCTTCATCACACGCCGAACATAAATGCACTTGCACGCCTTATGCCGCTGCATATGGTGCTTCTGGGCGTAGAAGCGCACTCACTTTGTATGTACTGCAGTACAGTACATGAGGCGCGTAAGACATGCTGATGCAACCACGCCATCACCTACCACTCCAACTTCAAGAATGAAACCACCACACCATCGCACTCACGCGCAGCTTGCCAACGATTTCGCTCTGAACGGCCTGGTACTCCGGCCGCAGCATGTTACCTGCATCTTCAACTTCAACAACATGCCCCCACGTCTCCATGAGTAGTACACAAACTTCAACAGTGAGTCCCACATCAACCAAACCTTCCGTAACAAATCGCACATCACCACACACCCGCGCACCGTCCCGAACAACTCGATCTGCTCAACCTTGTGCTACTTCTAGCCTCCAACTTAAAAAATGAACCACACATCAACCACAACTTCAACAACAGCATCACACACCTTGCCCACAAACCTGGACTTAAAGGTCTGGCCTCGTACTACAGCTGCACCACCACCTGATCAACTTCGACAATCAATCACACATCAACAGCAACTTCAGTGAAAACTTAAACAACACATCACACGTTGCTGATGCTACAACTTCAGCAACACACACACACACACGACAACAACTTCAACAACAACCCACACGTGTGCGCACCTTGTCAAAGACCTCTATCTGTGTGGCCTCGTACTCAGGCTGCAGCACCACCTGACCAACTTCAAAATCGATCACACATCCAACAGCAACTTCAATGACAACTTCAACAACAAATCACACCTTGCCAAAGACCTCTATCTGCGCGGCCTCATACTCCGGCTGCAGCGTCAGGCACGGCTCCCGCCACATGGCCCACACCCCGTGGCGCTGGAATGCCTCCAACTGGCACTTCAACTTCAACAATAAAAACTTCAACAACAACTTCAACAACAACCCACACGCCTGCGCGCACCTTCTCAAAAAAACCTCTATCTGCGCGGCCTCGTATCCCGGCTGTAGCATTCTTAACTTAAATAGCAAACCACACACGTTGAAACAACAACTTCAACAACAACCCACACGCCTTCGCGCACCTTGCTGAACACCTCTATCTGCGCGGCCTCGTACTCCGGCTGCAGCGTCAGGTACGGCTCCCCCCACATGGCCCACACCCCGTAGCGCTGGAACGCCTCGCGCTGGCGCTCCACGGTCGCGCGCGCGAACGCCGCCGCCCGCTCCCGCAGCTGCAGCGTCGTCAGCCCCTGCCGCTCCGCCGACTTCATGCCCTGCAGAACCTGCGCATGTTTTGACATCTCATATCAAAGTTGAAGTTGGAAGGTGAAATTTTGGTATGGTAGGGGCGGGAGAAGCAGCAGGGGAGTGGGCGCCGCCAGCAGCGGGTGTCAATGAGCAGGGAGGTATTGCCGCGCATGCTGCGCAGTGATAGGCCGCAAGGTTTCAGCGGAGGCGCGCGCAAAGCGGTTATGGGCCAGCG
Organism: Ophiocytium majus; assembly: GCA_032358315.1. Lineage (NCBI taxonomy): Eukaryota > Xanthophyceae > Mischococcales > Ophiocytiaceae > Ophiocytium > Ophiocytium majus. Next base: position 14,620 of record JAULBY010030784.1, read on the forward strand.
GACGGCAGGTAGGTTCGTGCGATGTCATGGCATGGCAAGGAATTGTCCTGCTGCCACTGGCGTGCTGTTGCTGGCAGTGTTACCTTGAGCTCAATGGGCAGGCCGTGGCAGTCCCAGCCGGGCACAAAGCGCGCGCGCTTGCCGCGCAGCAGCTGGTACCTGTTGATGAAATCCTGCAGTTGCATTACAAGGGAAGCCACAGCAGTTTGACATGTCATTTAAGCGCGGTGGGCATGTGCGGCACACCTTGTGACGCGCTGGCAGTATGGATGCTTGCGACAGGCACATGGCGGCATGTCGGGCATGCAGTATGCTGTGCCCCTTTGATGCACCCCATGCCTTGGCGCCGCTGCAACTGTCATGCACAGCGCCACCAGACAGCTACACTGTCCTGAATGGTAGAAAAGGCAGTCTGGCCATGAGGAAGGGTGCACAGGCAGTGACGCAGGGTGCTTGCACAACATGCACGCTGAGCTATTCAGGTGTGCAGAGCATTCCCCCCCCGGGAGGGTTCAACATCCAGGCACGCACGCGCAGGTGGGCCTGAGCTGGTGCCGGCAGCCGTGTGCGAACGGGCTTGCCCAGCAGCACCACCGCAGCCTCCATACTGATGCAATGCCAACCGCAGAGTGTGGCGCATTGGGGCACTGGGCGCGCTTGCATCAACACGTGCGTCCATGGGAAGATTGCCGTCAGCAGCGGCGGCGCACCCACCTTGAGTATTTTGTTGAGAGCGTGTCCAATGTGCAAGTCCCCGTTGGCATACGGCGGCCCATCATGCAGCACGTACACAGGTCCCGGGTTGCTCTCCGCCAGCTGCTCGTACACCTGGTTGTCAGCCCAGAACTTGTGCAGCTCCGGCTCCCTCACCACGGCATTGGCCCTCTGGTTGAAGCCCGTCTGTGGCAAGATGACGGAGGCCTTATAGGGGGAGTCAGGCTTCTTAGCCTTGCTCTGCTTCTGAGCGGGGGTCTGCTTGGCACCCTCCCCCGCCTGCTTCTTCCCCTTTCCACCCTTGGCCGCCTTGGGAGCGGACTCGCTGCTCACCATGCGAAGGCCTCCCACCAGGGCGCGTCGGGCCACCTGTGGCGCTGCCACATATGTGCGCAGGCGCAGCGGTGCCAGCATGGCGCCTGCTGCTTGCAAGACTGTCAGGCACAGCAGGGCCTCGGCCCACGCAAGGTGCATCCTCTCCCGGTGGCCTCTGGCGCCAGGGGGAGGGAGGGCGGGAGCTGCCACCAGGGGGCTCTCACCACCCCTCACTGCTTCTCTGCGCGGCACGTCAGTACGACGCAACTTCAAGTACTGGAAGTTCATGGCGCCAGCTGCGCGCACCGCTGCCACTCCACCTCGCAGCGATATGGCAAGAGAATCCAGCAGCGCGGCGACAGCCACGGTGGCGGTGGCTGCCGTGGCGGTGGCAGCAGCTTCAGCAGCAGCCGCAGCGACGTACCTGCGCTCCCGTCGCCGGGCCCGCCCGCGCCGCACACTGCAGCAGCTGGCCAGGCAAAACATACTCGACCTCACACCCTACCGGTGCGCCTGGACACCCGCGGTGCCTGCGGCTCACTCTGTCAAGCAATGTCCATCTGTCCCAGCACATGCTGCTTGTGCTGCCGCCTTCGCACACGCCCTGCCTGCAAGCCAGAGTTGCGCCCCTGATTTCCGCATGTTTCAACATGTTGCTGCTCTGCAGGTGTGCAAGGGATGACTACAACACGGGGGTGCTGCTGGACGCCAACGAGAACAGCTACGGGGCCACCGTGCAGTCTTCCATCATAGAGCTGGACGTGGCGAAGCTGGAGCTCAACAGGTACCCGGACCCCTACCAGCTGGAGGTGAAGAAGTTGCTGAGCGACTTCAGGGGCGTCAAGCCCGAAAACATTTTTGTGGGGGTGGGCAGCGACGAGGCCATCGACCTGCTCATACGCATCTTCTGTGAGCCGGGGAAGGACGCGATTCTCACGACGCCGCCCACCTACGGCATGTACAAGGTGCCATTATGCACACTAATTTGCTGTGTGCATCAAGCCGTGTGAAGTACACTGTGTAGTAGCGCTGTCCACGGTGCATGCAGCGCACCTGCTGAGCTGCCGCTCGCAGCTCATCACCCGCGTTTGCACTCTCTGATGCTGCGCGTGGGTCTTGCAATGTGAACTGGCAAATAAAAATGTGGCTGCTGTGACCAGCAGAGAGTTTACAATCTAGCCGGTCCAGGCGCCGCACACGTGCGCGCTCCCCTGTGACCGCATCCACCGGGCACTTTTATGCACTGACAAGGTTTGCACAGCAGCGTGCACACAGCGCGCGGGCTCATTTTCCTTACAAACCGCGCCCGTTGCACGAAAATTCTGGCGGCATGTGGTCGCATCTTGTGTATTGCATGACAACCTTTTCTCAACACACAACACTACCTGCCGCTGGCACGCCCACCCGAGCCGCCGCCGTTGCATCACCGCTCATGCGCGGCCAGCGCACTAAACATGGCCGCCCCCCCCCCCTGCTGCGCGCGCCTGTACTCCGACCAATGTCACTACCATGGTTGCACCTGAAAATACGGTATGTACATGTCATAAAAATTACTCGTATTCATTATTAAAAAAACTCCCGTATTTATTCATCATAGAAAATACTCGTCTAAAAAAAAATGCTCGCATTCATCATAAAAATACTCATATCATTAAAAAAATACGCGTACTTATATCAAAAATAAACTCGTTCCTGTGTCTGTTTCGCGCAGGTGTGTGCCAAGGTGAACGATGTCGCGGTGCAGTCCGCGCCCCTCACGCCGGACTTTGCGGTCGACGTCCCCGCCCTCCTGCGCGCCGTCACGCGCGCGACCAAGATGGTCTTCCTCTGCTCCCCCGGCAACCCGACGGCCGTTTCCATCCCCCTCGACGTCGTGCGCGCGGTTCACGACGCCTTTGACGGAATCGTCGTCGTCGACGAGGCGTACGTCGACTTTGCGCGCGGCCGCGAGAGCGCCGCGACGCTCGTCGGCGCGCTGCCGCGCGTCGTCGTGCTGCAGACACTGAGCAAGGCTTTTGGGATGGCGGCGATCCGCATGGGGATGGCGTACGCAGCGCCGGACGTCGTGCAGCTCATGAACAACGTCAAGGTGCATTTAATATATCAAGCTACAGAAAGTTTTTAAAAAATATGGTGGGAGCTGTGTGTGTGTGCGCAGCTACAGACAGTTGAAGTTCCTTGCCTGAGTTGAAGTCAACTGGACTACTGAAGTATAATATAATGCATGTACATGCGGCGTGTACTGTGTTGATTTGCATGCGCAGTGTCACATCGTATTCGCTGTACATATCGCGCTTCTTGGCATGCAAAACACCATGTAAATACATACTTCAGAAGTATGCTTCAGAAGTAAACACTTCCACAAGTACACGTCACATGCCCTGGCCCGCCACTAGCCACAACAAACACATCGGCGCCCTCCCCAAACAAGCCCCCTCTGCGAAACCGGCCGCGCCCGCCGCGTCCTGGCGCCAAACTCACAAACACCGCTGCTGGGGGCCGCCGCCTGCGCGCCGTCGCCGCGTGTGCGAGTCGCCACTAGCGGTACGCCATGACCCATCACGTGCCACAGCGCTTCCTGGCGCCCTCCCAAAACGATATCCCTCGCCGAAGCCAGCCCCGCCCGCCGCATCCTGGCGCCAACTCACCAACACGGCTCCTGCTTGTGCTTGCGCCTGCGCGCGCGCGAGTCGCCGCCAGGCGCCGTATAACGTCAACAGGCTGAGCGAGGAGGTGGCGCGCATGGCGCTGAGCGACCTGTCCCTGTACCGCCAGCGCGTGGCGCAGCTGCTGGAGCAGCGCGACGCCCTCATGGACACGCTGCGCGCGGAGCCGTACGTCAAGCGCGTGCTGCCCAGGTGAGGGCGGGCGCCGGGTGTGGCGTTGCGGAAAGTGAAACCGTAATTGCCAGAGATGGAGTGCTGACACGGTCGTGCGTGTGCGGGTGCGCGCCAAGCCCGTGGAGGCACCGTGCCAGTGCACCATGGTACACATCATACCTTCTACTTCAGCACACAGTTCATACTTGAGTCTACTTCTGGAGTAGCTGTTTGGGTGGCTCTCGAAGCGCCGTGCCCGCCCCATCATTTTGCACCCCCTATGATTTCTGCTGCGGAGCGAGATGGTACATGCGTACACACGTAAATGTGTTCACGATACTACTAGTAGTACATGTAAATACTTCGGGAAATAACAACTGAAGCGTACTATTGCCGGAGCGCGTGCTGCGCCCTGGCGGACGTGCGCCACATGTCGTGATGCCGGCATCAGCCAGCGCGGCACGTGTCGCCACAGTGCGTGGCAAGCAAGTGCCCGCGATGGCAGCTGGCACGTGTGCTCCGGCACAACCTGCGTGCTGGACCTGGCACTAGAGCCAAAATTTGAAAGCACCCGTCTTCACTTGAGCCCACTGCCTGGGCGCGCTTGTGCTCAATACCGCAGCGCATGGTTGCTGAGCAGTGAGCGCACCATGGCTGCTCCTCAGCCGCTGCCCCCCGCAGCGCATGCTTGCTGAGGAGTGCACTGGGGCTGCTGCCGCCGCCGCCGCGGTGCCGCCTTCAGCCGCTGCGCGTCGCAGCGCACGGTTGCTGAGCACCAAGTGCGCTGTTACTTCCCCTCACCTGCTGTGCACCGCAGCGCATGGTCGCTGAGGTCAATGCTGTCCAGTGGTGCAGTGCAGGACCGCCCGTGCGGTTGAAGTAGAATGTGAAGTTGCAACGGCAGGCAGGCACATAGCGGTGCCTGCGGCGCTGTCGCCGGAGCCACTGTGGGAGCCGCCGCTATCATCGCTGCCGCCACCACCACCTCCGTCGCCGCCGCCGCCGCCGCTGCCGCCCCTGCTGCCCCGCTGCCCCGCACGTTTACTGAGCAACACCTTATGGCTGTTGCCGCCGCCCCCCTCTCGCGCTGCAGCGACGCCAACTTCTTCCTGGTTGAGATTGCGCACGCGCACGCCATCTACCTTCACATGGCGGACAACGGCGTTGTCGTGCGCTACCGCGGCACGGAGCTGCACTGCCGCGACTGCCTGCGCATCACCGTGGGGACCGCGGAGCAGAACGAGCAGCTCCTCGCGCTGCTGCGTGAGACCGTGCGTGGCATTGAGGACGGCACCATCGCGCTGCGCGAGTAGCGGCGCCGCGGCCGCGACTGCCTGCGCATTACCGTGGGGACCGCGGAGCAGAACGAGCAGCTCCTCTCGCTGCTGCGTGAGACCGTGCGTGGCATTGAGGACGGCACCATCGCGCTGCGCGAGTAGCGGCGCCGCGGCGGGCGCGCCCCTAGGGGGCGTAGGCGCCTGCCTGCATGGCTGGGTTGGGCGGGATGCGCTTCAACGGCCTGTGTGCACGGCAGGTGTGCAGGTAATGGAGTTGCATGTTTGTGACCGGCTGGGCAGGGGGCAGACGAGGGTGGCTGCCACGCATACAAGTGGCCGAAGGAGTGGTGCGCGGCCACCGCGGCTGCTGCTGCCAGCCCCTGCTGCTGCCGCCGCTGTGGCTGCTGGGCGAGCGCGCATGCTGTGCGCTCACGGGTGCTGACAGGAACTTGAGCCTGCCGGGCATGTGCAGGAGCGGGGTACAGGTGCATGCACCAGTCACCGCGGGCGCAGGTAATGCGGCATGCGTTGTGCTGCTTTGCACCGCTGAAGGGCGTTGTGCAGGCGTCCTGCCTGTTGGCGCCGCCGCTGCTGGCGAGCTCACGTGTGCGGTATATAGCGGCGGGTGCACGCCGCACCCACAGAAGCGCCCGTGCAGTGTCGCAAGAACCATTTTACCCCCACTTTGTCCACAATCATACCGTTTGCAGAGCTGAGGGCTTGGTGTGCGAAGCACTGTCTGATTCGGCCATTTGTTTGCTGCGGCGGCTGGCCCTTCATGCCACTGTCTCGGCATTGTTTGCATAGCACATGCCTTGCGTGTGTGTTTTGTTTACGTGTGGCAGAAGCGTACCAGAGCATGTGTGTTGACGGGCACAGCAGCGGCCAAGCCCGGTTGAGACTGGTGCTCAGAAGCGACCAACCCATGCATACACACCAAAGACGACCAACCCATGCATACACACCAAAGACCGTCTGCGACATGGCTGTGTACATGAAACGCACACCAGGCACCCCAGGAAGTACTCTCATTGAACGCCACTTAGGGCGCGCGGAAAGCCCTGTGCACATGGTGTGCCTGGTGACCAGAACAACAGCATGATCAGACAGGCTGCTGCTAGCGAGCAAGCTGGCAATGTTCAGCACCGTGTCCTGCAAAGAAAGCCTGGCATGTTGCCGCAGCGCTACTCTAATGGACTACAACCCCATGTCCAAAGTACTAACAGCGCGCAGTGTCACAGCTACATAGCAGCACACACGGTATGACGGCGCGCACTTGCATGCACCCCATGCTGTTTCAAGGTCTTCCATTTTTGTCCAGCAAAAATGCCTGATGGCCACACTCATTCATTGGCCGAGCGGCATGTGCGGCCATCTTACTTCTGGGCTGCTGCCGGGCTGTGCGCCTGCGCTTACAGCACCGTTTGCGTGCCCCAGCACACCAACTGCGTACGCCGCCGCGGTCGCGTCACTGCGGTGCAGCCGTGGCTGCGTGCGGCTCCATGCAGTAAAGGCGCGCAGCGATCACACCAGCGCCGCCACCGCACTAGGCGGGGAGCCGCACTACACATCACTAACTCCCCCGGCGGCAGCTACCCCTGACACGTGTGTGACAGCTTCATGTACTACAGCAGTAATTGTCAGCGCTGGGCTCGGCGGCCACCATGGTCTCTTGCGCTGCTGGGCCCATTGCACTGTGTTTGGCGCGGGCGCGTTAGTGCCGCCGCTAGGTGCACGCGCCTGCACATCATGAGGCTCGCCCCGCGACTCTAGGCTGCAGCGGCGGCGGTGGCGGTGGCTGCGGCAGCGGCGGTGGCGGCGGCAGCGGTGGCGGCGGCAGCGGCTGCGGCGGCGGCGGGAGGCAGGGGCGCGCTACTTGACGTACTTCTTGAGGAAGGAGCGGTGGAAGTCGCTGCGGATGGTGTCGTTCACAAAGCGCTTCTTGGTAGAGGGCTCCGATCGCGCCTGCGCCAAAACGCCGGACGCACGCAGGCGCAACAGCACACCAGCAACGTGAGCACAGACTGATTGAATCTGCGGTGTCCCCCCCCAGGCGCAGCAGCACACCAGCAACGTGAGCACAGAATGACTGACACTGCTGCCCCCCCCCCCCCCCAGCGGCATGCAGGCGCAACAGCGCACCAGCAATGTGAGCACAGACTTGACTCATCTGCTGTGCCCCCCCCCCCAGCGGCATGCAGGCGCAGCAACATCACACCAGCAATGTGAGCACAGAGACTGACTGAAACTGTTGATGTCTCCTGTCAGTGCAGGTCACGGCGGTGCACGATGGCGGGCGGCACGCCTCCCCTGCGCCACTGTGGCGCCAGGCCCCCCAGAGGGGTTTGCAGCACTGGCGGCCAGCCTGGCGAAAAGGGGTGGCATGCTTGGCACTTTCGGCTTTCGAGCGTGCCGCCAAACAGCGCCGCGGGGTGCCACGGTGCGCCAAGACAGCGTCTCAGTGACTGCGCACGCTTGCGCAGGCGATGCGAGATGTGACACCTGGGCGTGGATGCATGGCGCAGCCAGCGAACGGGTGCACGCGTGCCGAGGAGAGTCGCAGGGCAACAGGCTCCCCAGGAGGCACGCACGCGCTTGAGACCGGTACCTCAGAAGTATTTCTGACCGTGCAGAGAGACATGGTGTCATGTGCGCGCCACTCTTCACATTTGCGTGTGTGTACTTGCACCTCCGAGGCGGCGCTCGCTTGAAGACGACGTCATCGTCCCATCGCTGCTTGAGCAAATCCTAACACTGCAGAGACACGGTGTCATGTGCGCGCCAACCGAAGGTAGTGTGTGTTTTTGCACTTCCGAGGCGACACTCACCTGGCCCTTGAAGATGACGTCGTCATTCCATCGCCGTTTGAGTGTACTCTAATAGTGCCACAACAGTGCAGAGACATGGTGTCATGTGCGCGCCACTTTCGGTTTGTGTGGGTGTGTGCGTTTGGGCTTCCGAAGCTCACCTGGCCCTTGAAGACGACGTCGTCGTTCCATCGCCGCTTGACCTGGCTTGATGCATGCCCCGTGTTCAGCAGCGCGTTGCCCGACATGGCAGCCTCCTGCAGGCAGAGCATAGGCACGACACGCGTGCGCATGCGCACATGGCGCGTGAGCGCCCGCTGCTGCAACGGTCACGAGGCATGCTGCAGCGCAGTGTGACATTGCTCGGGCTCCCGCACCGCTGTTGCAACGGACACACGCAATGCGCCAGCGCGGCGACAGCGCATCATGGGAGCCCATGAGGCATGCCGCAGCGCAGTGTGACATGGCTCGGGCTCATGCACCGCTGTTGCAACGGGCACGGCAATGCGAGGCAGCACAGCGACAGCTTCATGCGAGCCGCGATGTACGGACGCTGAGCGTGGCGGAGGCGGCGTGAGCGCCCGCTATTGCATCGGCCACGAGGCATGCCGCAGCACAGTGTGACTGACATTGCTTATGCTCACGCACCGCTGTCGTATCAGGCACGCGCAATGCGCCAGCACAGCAACAGTGCATCAAGGGAGCTACAAGATAGGGGTGCCATGCGCTTTCGCCAGCGCAGAGAGTTTTGCAGGACAGTCCCCAACCTACCCAAATGTTGGTGCCACCCCCTTGGCTGAATCTGTGGCAGACGGCGCGCCTCCGCTGGGCCGCACACTATACAGGCGAGCGCAGCCATATGCCGCATGTTTTGCTGATACGTGAAGTATGATAATGGTATGCGGAAGGGTTGGACATGTCGCCAGCGCGCAAAGGTTGCAGGACCGTCCCCAAACCTGATAAGATGTCGGTGCGACCGCGCTGGCTGAGGCCTGTGGCAGACGCCGCGTTGTGAGGGCCGCACACTGTACAGGCGAGCACAACCACATGCCACATGTGATAGTGAAATGATAATGATGAGCGGGAGGGTTGGGACAAGCGGACGGCGACGCACCTGCGCTGCCTTTTCCTGGGCGTCTCTCTCCTCAGCCTCCTTCTCCGCCCGCGCTTCCTGCGCAGACGCAGTTTGATGGAAACACATGATATTAATTCAGAATACTTGGTAAAATAATTGACAAAGAGTAAACTGAAGTAGTAATAATGGCAATGCTGATAAACACAGCGGCAGCGCATCACAGCTTAAGGGTATGGGCTGCGCAATTACTAGGTATCCCTTCCCTCTGCCTCAATGGCCAAGCACGCCACTTGACGCAGCGCACGTGCAGAACGCACGGAGCTTTTGCGCACGCAATCTCGCGTGCCATTCCATGTGCCAGCGTGACGAACGCAGGCGGTTGCACCCACAGCGATGGCACACGCGCGCAAGCGCCGCCGGTGCTGCCGGCGCAGCCAGCCGCCAGCCGCCGCCACTTGCCTCTCTCTCCCTGCGAATTTTCTCCAGCTCCAGCCGCAGCGCCTCCTCGTCATCCTGTGACAGTGCCGTGCAGCAGCGGCGGCGCACCCACACGCACACCAAGCCGCCAGCGTGCAGCGTCAGGCTCAGCATGCGTGGGTACTTGGCACGCACACCACCGTGGCGCTGCAAGAGCTCGCGGGGCCGGGCGGGGGGGTTGGCAGATGGTACGCGATGGCCGGCATGCATCCACACACACGCATGCCCCCAGCATCTGTACAAATACTTCTGAAGTATGACAGGTTTGGTGTACATACACTTTTACTGCAATGTACTTTGTAGATATTACCAACCGTCTTAACACAACAACCAGAATGAAAGTGGCAGTTTTAGCACGCCCTGCCGGGGCGCTTTTGCCAGGCGCCACCAGCGGCGCGCGGGCGGCATGGCGTGCACACGTGAAGGGACAGACAGCGCGGCACTGGGTGCGGTCTAGGCTCAGTTGGGGCCAAGTACTTCAGAAGTATGCAGCAGGCAGGTGTGCGCATGCCGCCGTGGCGGAGAGGGAGTGCCACTGCGGCAGCGCTCACCGAGTCGTCGTCGTCCGAGTCGCTGTCCGACAGGTCGCTGCCCGTGTCGTACTCATCGTCCCTGTCGTCGTACTTTTTGGCCTGCTCAGCGGCAAGGGTGCGCGCAGGAAAAGGCAAGCGTGCGCGCGGTTGGCGCGTGTAGTGCGGCTGGCGCGCTCGCAAACCAGGCCCCGTGCGCAGCCGTTCCACACCACTTGCGGTACAATGCAGTTCTGGAAAATGCTTCTGGCGTATGAAAAACAGGTACAGTGGCGCTTTCTGAACAGCGCTACTTGGGGTTTCGCCCCTGTGTACTACTAAAGCGGACACAAAGGTGACTGCAGGCAGTGCTTGCAAGGGCGGCAGCAGCAGCGGCGCTGCCGCCACAGGCACAGCAGCACGGTAGCCGCCCTAGCGTGTGGTATCAATAACTGACTGTACCTGCTGTGCACATGTATAAATGTATACGTCGAAGCATGTTATATGTCACGATATATACCACTGAAGTACATACACAGTACTACTGTAGACCTGCCCTGGCAGGTCGAGCCCTAGCTAGCCTGCGGGCACCCGCTAGCCCTCTTCTTGGTCCGTACACATACTTTGTCGTGCATTTGATTCATGTCAAGGCCGCCAGTGAGCGTGCTGGCATGCATATGTCATGAGCTCTTGCACGCCCCCAAGTGCAAATAAATAAAACTACAGTGATAATGTACTTGAAGAAATAACAAAAAAGACAGGGGTTCGCACCTGTCCAAAAGGGCACGCGCCGCTCTCCTTCATGGCAGGCCACTCCTCGCGCTTGATGCGCCGGTCAGTGAACTCAACGGCGCACAGGGCGAACGCCAGGCGGATGGGCTGCAGACAGACAACAACAGGGCAAGATTACAGTCAAATACTGACTCGGCGTGTACGGCAGGCCACTCCTGGAGCCTCATGCGCTTGTTGGTGAAGTTGACACCGCACAGGGAGGATGGCAGGCAGATGTATGGGTTGCAGCCAGGGAAGGCGGGGCGGCAAGTTTGGGGAGCACCAGCCCGCAGGGGTGGTGAGGGGCGCCTGTGGAGGCTACTGTTGCATCAGGTACGGCACCTCATGGGCTTTGGCCTGGCATTTTGGCACAGCCACGGCGGTATCTGGGCTTCCAACCTTCTACTAGTAGGGTTGTCTCTTCAGCACCAAGAGTTTGTTACACTTTGGCAATGCCCATGCAAGTGTAACTGTCGAGGTAAAAGGCGGCATGCAGGCCGAATGCAAGCGCCATACAGCAGCACCACCACCAGCAGCAGCAGCTACACCTTTCACACGGGGTACTGCCTGTGGGTGGGAATTGAAGTTAAGCAGACTGGGGGGATGCATACACTGTTTGACGCAGGGCAGCACATCATCATGCAAATGGCAACCGACAGCAGCACGGCGTGGACTTCGAGCCTTGCCAGTCCACACATCACCTTCCGCGACTGCCTGGCCAACGACATCACTGGTTCCAGGTGTGAATCCGTGCGCAGAGTGTGCACAGCTGCAGATCAGGTGCAGCTGCGCAACAGCCTAGAGCAAAAATGATGGCTGGGTGGAAAAGCAGCACCAGCACATGGACAGGCCTCACCTCAGCCCTACCGGCCAGGTCAAAGTAGGTGAGCGTGTACTTGGGAGCCATGGTCCTGTCTGCGGAGAGCACGGTGGGAAAAGCAGGAGGGTGACATCCGAGCCAGACAAGTCAGGTACACAGGCAGCATGTGCGGCAGCGCGCGGTGCGACCTCCCTCCTGCAGTCGTCGAGCGCTGGGGCGGCTGCACACCAAATCGTACGCGAACGAATCTTTCAAAAGCTGAGCTCCCCGCCAGGATCAACAAAGTGTTTCCGGGGGCAGGGGGGGCGTGCTGGCAGCTGCAGTAGCAGTGGTAGCAGCTGCTGCGCGTGACCGCTGACCTTGGTGGGCGTGTGTGGCCTGGTACCCTGGTAAACGAACGCGCGGTGTCGCTGGGAAAAAGGGAGTGACTGCTGCTTTCTGCAGATCTGCCTGGCGTGAGGTTACGCGCCCATTGCGCCCGGCCAGTTGCAGAAGGGGGGGCAAATGCGAAAGAGCCGCCAACTGACAGTATCGCCGCTCACATTGCATCCAGCACATCATGCAGGAGGAGGCGCACAAGGAATGGCATGCACACCATGCAGGTGACTGTCTCATCTATTTTCAGAAGCCCGCTAGCTAACACGCAGTTTGGTTGGCCGCACAACGGGACGGCCGGCCGCTTTCTTCCCTTGCTCAGCATACGATGAGACGACCCAGATCTGCTGTGCGCACCTGCACACCGTGTGCTGCTCTACACTGGCAAATGAAAATATCAAAATGTAACGGCGAATACAGCCCTGTGTGCACATGGCCCAACGCCAATGCCCCCCGTCATGCCCGCTTCCATGGCCACCGCTCTCGCACGGCCACGTGTATGCGCTGTGGTGGCTGCTTGCACAGCCCCCTCCCCCCCCCCACAACTGCAGCTCTGGCGCCAGCCCGCTGCAACGCCTGCGACCGCCATGGCGCCATGCCGCCCCTGGCACGAGACTAAATGCAAAGGAACATACACACGCGTGGCGGCGCGGGCAACACGCACGGCGCAGCCGCCAGACGCACGCGCGCAAGACTGTGCGCGCGTGGCCGCCGCCAGCAGCGCGTCCTGCAACTTCAAACTTGAACTTCACGTGGCAATGTCGGGGTGCCCCTCGATGCGCGGGTCGCCGCGCACGTTCGCGCAGCACTTGGCGATGCGCTTGTAGGGCTCCGTGATGGTGGCGGGGATGCCGTCCAGCACGCCCTTCTCCAGCCAGGAGATGACCTGCAGCACGACCAGGTCGCCCACCGTCAGGGTCGTGCCAGAGACGTGGCCATCCGGCTGCAGGCGCGATTCCAGGGCTGCCAGGAACCTGCGGCGGCGGTGCGGCGGGGGGGCAGTTGTGGTTCCACTGGTGACGTAGGTGGATGTCGTTGTGCCTATATGTGGCATGGCGGGATGTAATACTGTGGCCATGTGAGCAGGGCATTCCGCGCCTTAAGCTGAGTTGTATAGAAGTACAGTAGTGAAGTTGAAGTGTAAGTGAAGTGATGTTTATGCTGCTCATGTACAGCTGCTGATGTTCTACTAGTATAACATTTCGAAGTACATCATAGTAAATATCACAACGTACAGGTACCATACATGACATGATGTATAAGTGAAATGGTGTTCGCGCCGCTGACGCATATATTCCGTATACTGATTACTGTGGCACGATGAGATGTAGACAAGTGGCGTGGTGTTCATACTGTTGAATAACAGAAATACACACACCTGACATCATGTGGACAAGGTCAGTACAGGGACTTGTCGCCATTTGGCCGTGTGCGATCAGTTACGGCAGCAGACCCAGAGGTTGCAGCAGCAGCTGCAGCAGTGGCTGGTGGTGATGACAGTGAATGAAGGCAGGCAGGTGCTCATGTGTGCCTTTTTTCTTTTGGCACGCGCATATGACACCATGCCTCTGCTCTGGACTAGTACACTGAAGTATAAACTTCCACCACAGGTACCAAACTAGCTGCTTTACACAGTTAGCCGCGCTCACTCGGGCAGGGTGGTCAGCACCAGCGTCCCTTCATCTTGACATTGCTTGTCCACCACATCATGATTCATGTTCCACCAAACTTGGACATTGCAGTTACAGCTTACACGAAAGGCAATTGCTCCCCCTGAAAACCACACACTCGGGCAGTGGACAGCTACTGCCCATCGTACACAAACCACTTCACCAAACCTCAACATTGAAGTTGCAAGTTCACGCCGAACAACACAATGACGCGGGCAGGGGGGTCGCGGCCAGCTCCTCGAGCATCTTGGCCTTGCGCGCGTCGTCCGCCACACCACTTCACCAACCTCAACATTGAAGTTTGTACAATTGTACTTGAGAAGTATATTAGTCATATAGACATGAGTAGTGATGGGTCACGGCGTATAACATACTTTATACATTATACAAATACAACGTATTTCTATGCCCAAAAACGCGATGTACAGCGTATTTGCGGTATAAATACGTTCATCTGTATACGTTGCACGGCGTATTTACATACGTTATACGACGTATAATGCGAAAAAGCATACGAAGTGACCCATCACTAGACATGAGCGCATGTGTGAAGTTACCCGACACTCACGCGGGCAGGGTGGTCGCGGCCAGCTCCTCGCGCATCTTGGCCTTGCGCGCGTCGTCCGACTCCACCATGCTGGCCACGAGCTTCCCTATGGTCCCCTCCATGGCGCTGCGCACCTAGGGTTGCACAAAAACGTATACAGGAGATGTTTTCTTGTCAAAGCATGTAGCTTGCCATGCTGGGCCAGCCACCATGCAAGAGCACCAGACATTACCCACATGCGCCTGCACCAAGCTGTTCCTATCACTTATTTTCAAACATTACCATATACGCTGGATATATCCGTTCCGTATACAGCGTATATGGCTTGCTCATATACGTTTTCGCGCAACCCTGTGTCCACCTCCTCTATGCGCGCCACCTCCAGGGGGTCGCTGCGCGCCATGTCGCCGGCAGAGCCATGCGCGGCCACCACGTATGCCAGGATGGCTGACGTTTCGGCGACAACCTTGGTCTCGCCGCCCTTCTTCACCTGCGGAGCCGGGGGGGGGGGGGGGGCAGACAGTTGAAGTTGTTTGGCCTGTGATGGAGTTGAAGTTTGGGCTGTCACACGTTGAAGTTTGGTGGTTTACGGTTGCAGGGAGTCAGCGGCGGCGCGTGCGTGTGCGCACGTGTGACCGCGTGCTCAGCAGCAGCGCGTGCCCAGCGGTAGCAGCAGCAGCACATGCTCAGCAGCAGCAGCACTTACTCTGCTGCTGAGTCTCTGCAGCAGCAGGTACTCAGCAGCAGCAGCACATGCTCAGCAGCCACAGCCGAAAACGACACGCCCGCTGCCGTTTCTCACCTCCAGCACGGGCAGCACCTTCCAGGGAGCCAGGCTGCCGGCCTTCATTTCTGCCCACTCCTCACGCTTGAGGCGCTTGTCCTCAAACTCAACGCCACATAGTTGAAACGCCAGGCGCACCGGCTGGCACAGAGAAAAAAACGGGCAAATTTTGGTAGGCTTAGTGCCATGGAGGGGTGCGCATGTCATGACATGCATGGAGAATGTCCAGGCGCACTGCCCGGTGCTACTGTGCCAGTAAGGTAATGTGCGTCAGAAACTGGGAGCCTGGTGCACAGACAGTCAGAAAGGCTGCGAGACGCCAGAAAAAGGATGTACGGTTTTGTGCAAAGTGCGGTGGACGGTACGTAGGCTGCCGCAGTATAAGTTTGGAGTGGCATGGCAACGTGGAGCCAGGTAACTGAGCACGTGGCCCCGCCTCTGGATTAATCCACAAAGCTTCAGAGTGCCGGTCGCTTGGCACTTGAGAAATCTTCAAGTGCCGCCAATTAATCCACACGCGGGCTGCCACGGTGGCACAGACGCCTGAGCCACGCCAGTTGTGCGCAGCGCCATGCGCGCGCATAAACCCTTGCCGAGGTACCAGTTGCGCCAGCGGTTAGGTGCCAACTGGCACGCGGCACTGCTCTACCAGTGCCACAACTGTAACCTGCATGGGCGCTGCTGCTGCGCGCGCGCTGCTGGTATGGATCATGGCGGCTGGTGTTTACTGCCACCATAACTCCCTCGCAGTGGCGCCAAGGGCATCAGTGCCGGGCAAAGTTGCTACTGGAGTCATGGCAACGAGGTGTGCAACTTTGAAGGTTCTTTGCAGGGGCGGGGCTAAGCCCCTCTCAAGAAAATCTCGCCTTGAGCTCGTGCACACATGGTTTATGAGTTGCTAGCGTGGACCCTGCACAAGCTGCACGCAATCGCACTTCGGATAGAGTTGGGGTACAGAGCAGTGACCAGGGGCACGTGCTCCGTCATCACAGCAGGCACGCATCACGCGTGCACACACTCACCGAGGCCCTGCCCGGGGAGTCGAAGTAGTAAAGCGTGTAGCTGGGAGCAGTCATGGTGCTGTGAAGGGGAAGCAGAAAACAAGCGCATGCTGGGTGAGCACAGGTACGGTACGGCGGCAGGCCAGGCACACCGCCACCCAAGCGGGAGAGGGCAGCAGCGGGTGCTGAACCAGCCAGGTGCAAGAAGAAGTCAGGAGAATCGCGGTGACACTTCGCAAGTTGCTTCTGTCAGGCTACATGTCTGCAACACAGAGCCAGGTGCTGGTGCCGGTGGTGAGCGACAAGGGAACACCTGAAGGACGGGCCGACAGTGTAAGGCCTACTGCAGCAGCGCGGGGGGGGGGAGAGCACAGAAACGAACTTCGATGAATCCAGGAGCCAGAATCCTGCACAGCGGGGTCGGCCACACCTGCTGCCATTGTGCCTGCTCCATTGAATGCCCTGTGGGGGAGCACAGCCTATGGCACTTGTTGATCTGCTCACCTGGTTGCACTCGCCACCGTATCCTGTCGCTTGCACACAAGCAGGTCTACCAGTGAGTGCAGAGTGCAGTGCAGTTGCAGTGCAGCATGCAGCAAGCACCTGGTTCACAAAAAGATCTGGTGACGCGCCCACTCGTTGCATGTGCTCAGCGCACAAACGCTCCTCCCCCCTTCCTCCCCGAGTCTGGCATAGGGCGGCGGCTCGGGGTCCCAACTCCCCCCCCCCCCCCCCACACCCGCACTCCGACAATCGACATTTTTAATAAAAAAGTATTGGAAAGTATTACTCACACCCCTATGATTGAAAAAAGTATTAGAGGGCATTTTTGGAATGCTCTCGGCGAGCACGTTCCAACGGGCACGTGCAATACAAAAAGTACCATAGTATTATCAAAATATTGCCAATGTTGTGATGCACCTATAGCCTGCCACTCGAGGTGCCCGCCACAGCGCTTTGTCTTGTCAGCATGGAAAGTTTTGTGTGAGGGTGTTTTCAGTTGACAGACAACAGTCCCAAAGACACAGCATCAGCACATCAGAGCAAGAGAGACAACTGCATACACATTGTAACTTATTGAGTGCTGGCATGCATGCACAACGCGTGTGTGCGCACCAGGTTGTGGTCAGGGACAAGTTAGGGTTAGGTAAGTAACTAACCCTAAGCCGGCTTGGTGAGCCACCCCAGCACTGAAAACCTTTCCCCCCCCCCAGTCGGCAATACCCGCAATGCCACTACGTGCTGTACGTAATCTTTTGCCGCTGCCTGCCTCTGCTGCTAGTACCACCGTCGGCAATGCGCTCACCGTCGTCAGCAATTTGCTGGCGGGCACGCTTGCGGGCTTGCTGGGTTCGCAGCGCTGCGGGCTCAGGTATTGTGGTGTCTGCATCAACTACTCGTGCGACAGCAGAGTGTACAACAGCCTTGTCAGCAGCACGAAGTGCAAAGCGCTGTGGCCCACCAGCAGCTGAGTCACACATGTCAAGGTGCACTGGTGTTATGACATGCCGGATGTCATATGACACCAGGTCCTTCACTGTCCCAAGCTCGTACAAATCCCGCCCTTCCTCCTGCTGCGTACGTGTGTACCACATGGCAACCACAAAAATGGTGCCATCGTAGCTGTCCAGGTCAATTGGCTGGCGGTATTCCACCTTCCGCTGACCCATGTGCCTGATCAGCCGCTGCACCTTGCCAAGCCAAAACTTAAACCCTCCGCCCTCCTGCCCAAACAGCATGGCAAAGTTGGTCTGTAGGCCGAGCATGCGCCGCTCTTGTGCATTGGCCTGCAGTCAGCATCATACCACATGGCATCGGATACAGTTTTTCAGCACACATGTGTACAGGAGTGCTGTGCTACCACCACTTTGAAAAACGTGCCAGTCGTTACACCGTAGGCGTGCAGCGTTCTCATCCCACATTAACGACAAATGTTACTCTGAGTCAACATGGACATGAAGCTTGAAAACATGTGAGGTGCACTGCCAGGCACGGTACAAATGGCTGCCAGTGCCAGTGGCTGGTGAACACACATGCCGTCATAGGCACACGCACTGCACACACATAATACAGTAGTAGTACTGTGGGGCATGAGCTCTGTAGTTACCTGGAAGATGCTCTGGTGCCGTGTCGTGCTGCTTGAACTTGGACAGGCTGTGTATGGTTGTGCAATCCGCGTCAGCCTGTCTGCAGATGGCCTCTCGCCAGGCGTCAAACGCGTCAGCTCCGCCACCAGCTGTTGTATGGACACCATACCACGCCCTTGCACAAATGTGTGGGGCGTTGCCTTCTGCCGTGCCGCCATCCCCTGCTACATGCACAGCACCGCAGAAGCTGCAAGTTGCTCTTAGTCAGAGGTCTGACATGGGGCTGAGTATGGCAAGCGTAGCAATGCAGTTCAAAACGAATCATTATTGCTGGTAGCAGCACCGCAGCGGCAGGGACACTGCGTGCAGTAGTCACTATGATTACTAGCAGCGACTGGAGTCAGCTCGAGACAGCTTATTGATGTGTGAGCACGAGCAACCACAGAATGAGTTCAGGAAAGGTGATTGAGCACAACGCAGTAATGCCTTATTGGTCATGACTAATGATTCACCTGAAAGTTCGCATCTCCACCTGCCCCATCCGATGATGCTGTAGGTGCTGCCTGCCCATGCTCGAGCTCCGTGCCACTTGCCTCTATACCAGCCGCGTCTTGAAGCATGTTGTCAAACAGGATGCGGAGCTCACGCCGTGCCACTACACAGTCGCTGCTGGTGCCGGCCTCCAGTTGGGTGGCCATGTCAGGATTTGGTTCATCACCCCTGGTGCCCTCTGCAGGGGTAGTACTAGTAGGTACAAAGCGGTGTGTAGCAACTCCGGGGTCTGCGGCACGGGTAGCTGAGTCCACTGAGACCTTAGTAGCCCCCAAATCCAGCTCTTCGTCACCGTCTTCAGTATCCGAGCCACTGCAGCAGCTGCTCACTCGGGCTTGATGCGGGCTGCTGCCATGCACACACGCGCTGCCGCTCTGCGCATGCGCGCTTGTGTCGCCACTGCCAGTGCTGCCACCAGCCACTGTGTCCGACGTGCTTGGTGTGCTACCTGCCGTGGTACTGAGACACCTCGAGCAAATGTGGCATACTGTCAGCCATCAATCAATCGAAGTAAATGGATTCAGTCAGGGCGGGCACATACGTGCGCACGTACATGTGGCATGATGCACACACTGTGCCGCTACATGGCTTGAGCATGTGTGTAGATTTGGCGGGTAGCAGTAAGCTGGCAAGCCTCAGCAACAGCCGCCCCGCTAATGGCACAAGTGCTTCACATGCCTAAGTGCAAATGCGAACAAGCTCAATGACATGAAGTGCTGAAGCGATTCTAATAAGTGCACTGCACACAGTATTGGCATCGAACTAGCAGACCTGGCTCACCTTGCACTGCTGTCACTCTGCAGCTCCTCGCTGCTGTCCACCTCGTCGGCAGCGCGCATCAACTCCGTGGCAGCACGCTCATCTTCCCATGGTTGTACAAACCATTTTTCCGTCTCTGGCAGCCGCATGTGCAGGTCTTCCGGCACGCAGGCTACATTCACCATGGATGGGGGGCGCATGCCCAGGCGCCATGCAAACTCCAGTCCTCTGTGCTGGCCACGCTGCCACAGGCCAGCTAGCTCGGCGTCACTGCAGCGACACATCGATAGCAGCGGCATGTAAATCAGTTAGCGAACAGGTCTTTGGTGAGGTCAAGTGCACCACATCACAAAGAAAGAGTGAGGTGGGCAGTAGTGGGCACACCACACAGCAGCGTGTGTGGTAGCAAATACTATAGTACCATTCTATTACCAAACATGTTGGTCATTACCTGGGGTAATCCGTCAAAGATGCAGCCTCCGGCTTCTGTGGCGCCTGCTGTCCATCTAGAGCTCTCTCGACTGACAAAGTGTCCTGTGCAGTGGGTGTACACGCAGTACACATCGGGCACAACTGCCTTTAATATCAGTACCAAAAGTCTTGGAGGTAGTAGTGCACACAATTGTGCAGATGCAAGCATTGCATGGAGCTGCTGCAACACTTATGAACATGCATGATACAGTGCCACAATTACTGTAACAGTAGTACATCGCACATTTCACGGAGCCATCAGCTAGCCTTACCTTGTCCCACACGTCGCACTGCTTCTCATGCCTCATCTGCTGCAGGTTAAACTCTGGGTTAGAAAAATGTGCCGCCACCCTCCAGTGTTTGGGTAAGGAGATCAGAGCGTCCTGTTGAGTGTAAATGCGCTGCATGGTAGTGGACGCGCCGGCGCCACACAGCTTGGAAAACGTCAGCTCGCAGCTGTCGCTGCCATCATCAGACAGCTGGCAGGGCAGACCAGGTGTGAAGTCCCGGAAAAACCTGCACGACAGCGAAGCACACACATGTACTACTAGGCTAGGTTAGCCCCGTGGCACAGTGTGCGGTATCCAATGCCACGTGATAAGCGACCCTTGTCACGCCATAAGCGTACACTTTCTAGTGCGCATGCAATGCACCAGCCTGAGGGTGCACCAGCCTCTCTGAACCCTCAGCATGATAGGTCAGCCAAATGGGCTCGCATATGCGTTTGCAAAGCTGGCACGAGGCATGAGCAACAGGCCTCAGGTGCCATGGCATGCAGTGTCAAGACTATTGCTACTTGTATTTACAGCAACAAGAGCAGCGCACTGCATGCACGCATAAGCTTGCCAAGTAGTATCAATAATACGCTAATGACGCACAGGCACATCTTGGCAGTCACCTGACCAGCAGAACCACGTTGTGGACGGAGATGGTGATGTCCTGGTAGCACTCCCTGCTGATGAAATTCTCCTTCAAGGTATGTGCGCTGGAGTGCTGCAGCCAAGCCCGCCAAAGGCGGAGGAAGTGCAGCACAAAAGCAGCTGCCTCCACTCGCTGGTGCAGTGTCCACTCCTTCTCAAAAAAGATGGACACGTAGTGCCAGATGACCTGCAAGTGACAACCGAAGTAAGCTATGATGATAAGGCATACATGCGAGCATACAACTTAAATAGCTATGTTGATGTGGTACTTCTACACCGAGGTATGGATTATGGTCGATGGTGCACGTGCCCTCGCATGTCACGGAGTGTCACGGAGAGGCAGCAAGCCACACCTGCAACAGTTAGTATAACTCCTGCACCTGCCATGTGCAGTGACTGCCGGGCTACGTGCATTGATCCGCGAGACGCACTTTGCAGCCAACACATGCAATTGTGAAGCCAATTCAGCCTCAACACACCTCCAAGTAAGCGCGTGTGCCCACGGACTCGTTGCCAAGGGTCTCCTGTAAGCATGCACGCACACGCCTGAATGCCAGCCGTTGATATGCTGCCCAGTTCTGTCGGTCCTTCCGGGCCACATCATTGGCGCGGAGTCCATGTTCGTGGAATCCCACCTGCTCCACCATCGCAGCCACATGGCTCATTGTTGCCAAATGCTCACCCAGCACCAGCTTACGCTGTACGCTGTCCAGAGGGTTCAAGAGCTTTTTGGAGTTATGAATGGGGTCCTGCGAATGTATGCCACGCACCGTTGCTGCTGCGCCACCTGCGCATGTGCAGAGGTAGGTGATTTAGCAGATACATCAGCACCTAGCAAAACAGGCCCGGGCATACACTGAGGGTGCAGCATGGTACTGTACGCTAGTATGCTACCACCAGCACCGTACACATGAGTTCAGCAAGTGAACTGGCTTACCAGGTGCGTGCACCGAAGCACTGAACATGAACCCTGGTGCGTCAGATAGGGTGTATGGTGTTGCCTTGGGCGAGGTGTAAATCCTCAAGCTGCACCCGACGCCGCCTGGCGTCCCCATCAGATGCGTGGCCAATGAGAGGACCCAGTGCGCTGAGCATGTGCTTCCCCCACAGCTGGGCGACAATGTTCCACTGCTCACGTACAAAGGTGGCATCGAACCTGTTACACGTGGCTTGAAAGAGGACTGCAAGTTTGGGCAGCTGGGAGTGCAGTGGGTGAACAACCATGATCCTGCCGTAGCTGGCACGGTGCTTTGTGCGAAAAGCTTCCAAAATCACTTTGTAGCAGGCACCTGTGTCTGGACAGGACAGGCAGCAGTGCGATGCACATGTTAACAACAGAACATGTGAGACCATTATGATAGTGTACTGACATAAGTAAGCGCATATGGCGACAGCTCAGATGGACAGTTTAACTTGTTGAGCTGGCAGGCTGCAAAGAAGCAGAGTTTGACTGCTGCAGCGCAAGGTGCCATGGTATTTTAAAGTAGACACGCCAGCTGGACGCGCTCTTATGAAAATGAGTAGGACAGCCCAACAAAGGCATGAAATTGTGTCCATATAAATGTCAACTCACCGTCAGGTGGGTCGCGAGGAAGCTTGACGTGCGCGCCATGCACACTGCATTTGTGGTTTGGGTCGATGTCGCCACAAAACCCCACGAGTGAATGAGTGGCGAGGTCAAACTCAACGGACGGATCAATTTTTGTCTCATCCTCCGCCATCTGCACCGGTACAGCAATTCCATCCAGACCCATGGTTGCCTTGAGTTGCTGGTATACAACAGCCACCTGGGCAAACACCTCACTGTTGAGTGCACCTGCGTACACAAACTGCATGGAGGATACGAGCGCATCGCAGAACAGCATGGCAATGATTATCCCGCATAAACCATTTCAATCGCATGCACCTACCCGACTGATAATGCTGAAGCGCACATGGTGCGCGGGGATAGGTCGTGTGCACCAGGGCAAGCGTCACAGTCAAGTGCCAAGTGTACACCAACCCAGCATGTCATTGACTTAAAGCTGAAGTGTCAAGTCCTTACTTGCACCACAATGAGGGTTGTCAATGAGCGTGCAAGTCAAGAACTTACACCAGTGCGGAGCCCTTTCCGTATCGTCTCCACGCCGGGACCACCAATGTTGAGCTCTATGATGTCACTCGCGGTCCAGCCCAAAACAGGAGCACCTCAAATATGGCCTTGGTAGAACCAGACCACCTGCATGCACACATGCACAGCCGGGAGATTAAGCATGGCCGCTCACTGCACGTACCGTGTTCAAAGGCCAAGCAGGGCTTGGCGTGATCATGGCAGACCAGTCATTTGCTTTGTGTGTATTGCACACGCGTCATCTGAAGTGCAAAATCAGCAAATAGCGCACTACTAGCAGTAAATACTTCTGCCACAGTTCAACCAAGCGTTGGTATGCTGCCGTCGCATTTTTGGTGGCTGCTGCATAGCGTGCTCACGCAGGCCGCTTTTGCAGCCAGTCACTGTCACTGCCTAAGTACAAGTAGATGCAAGTGAGCACAATGAAGGTGTATCAGTGATGACACAAAACACTTGCACTTTCCACTTCCCTGGAGTAATACAAAGTCGTGAGTACAAAGTTCAAGCTCAAGGCACAAGTACCCGAGTAGCTCTAACCTGTTGCCCTCCGCACTCTTTGCGTTCATGTTCTTGGCCAAGTCTGAAATGAAGTTGAAGAGGACCGATCCCGCTGCAAATCGGCCGCTGCTGAAAGCACGAGTCAGGTCATCGACCACTCTGCGCATGTCACCCGACGCCGTAGCAGCCGCCACACGATCCCGTAGGCGCGGCAGCCGCACCTGCAGCCGGCATGTTCTCTGCACCTCGCGAAAAAACTACACAGACATGATCGGCAGCACGCACAAGGAGCGTATGTCAGTATATATATACTGCAAGCACAAGACATGCTGGTGACTTACCACCTACTTGCCCTCACACAACTTCTTTGTTACGGAGTCTAGTGGGCTGCAGTAATGCCATACTTTCACTCCTAAACAGCACCTACTTCCTCACCTGGTATCGCATCTGACGAAATCGCTGCTGCATGGTGCGCGCTTGTGTCAACAAGTCGTCCGGGCCCAGGTACCTGCACCAGCATAAATAACAAACACCATGGATCAGGGTATTAGTGAACGCACACATACTGTGCGCACATGCACACACACATACTAATAGCCTAACACTCCGGCAAGCAGACATGTAATACCATTTTGTGCGCAGTGTGTATGAAGCACAAGTGCGCCGCCTCATGTTTCATGCTGACCTGTAGTTTGCGCCACTGGACTCAAGTGCTGAGGCATGTGGCCGCTTAATGCGTTCCCGGAAATCTCGCTCGGTGGGAACTGCAGTGCAATAGTAGCACATGCCATGGACAAATGCTGGCGTATCACCGCCCTGCACGTACAGGCAGCGCTTGTGACGGATGGTGCTGGTAATAGTGCACACGACAGGGGATTGCTCAGCAGGCTGCTCCAGCAATATAACGCCGTTGTCAGAATCGCAGGAGCTGTTGGCGCCTGAGGCATCGCCGCCATCATGCACGCTGCTGCCACCCGTGCCACCGTCAGAACCACCATGGCGTGAGCTGCCACCATCTGGTTCAGGGTCAGAATTATGCGAGCTGGAGCTTGCCCCACTGGCACTGGCAGCGCTCCAAGCAGTGGCCTTATCAGCACTGGTGCCATGCTTTTCAGCATCTGCTGCTGCAGCTTGGAGGTTGACCTGGTGCCTGTGAGCATCAACAACGCATGGCACTGCACAAACAGCACAAGATACAGGATAAGAGATGCCTCAGCAGTGATAGCACTGCAGGCAATAAGCCTGCAGTGCTATCAGCTCTTCCACTATGCACATGGGCACTGTGCCTGCATATTCACGGCCTCACCTTCTCTGGGAGTCTGCTCAATAAACCACTGGTCACCGCTGCTGCTCCTACCAGTGTTTTTCAGTGCATCCACATTGTACCATTGGCCACCATAGACAGCGTAGTCCAAGTACCAGCCATAGCACAGCAGCTCCAACAGACGGCGCCTGCACATCACAATGAAAACAGCGCGGGTTGACAAGTCTAAATGTTGATTGCGAAGCAGATGCACCATACTGCAACTCAAGAGATGCACCATGGCGAGTCAGGCGCAGGTTGCATTGCACAATCACAGCCTTGCCCCGTGGTTCCAGTTCAGCAGGTGTGCAGCTGGCTGCATTATGGACATGTACCTGGTGGGAAGGTATTTTGTTTCATCTGCTGGTGGCGCTGGCGCGAAAGGTATGGCAGACTGCTTGGATGGGTTCTGCAGCGCAGTTTGGTGGCGACGCCCATTCACATGGTTTTGGCACCTGGCCAGTGCAGCCTCTGGTTGGTGAAGCGCCACCTCAGTTGTGAAGCCTGTGCCGAACACAAGTGCATGCGGCGTACGTGAATGCATGTGCTGACAAGTATGTTGTAAATCAATGTCATAATGACAGCAACTAAATGAGCTATGTGCTCACACACAAATCCACACACTGATTCACTCACCGGCAGAGGTTGCAACCATGATGACAGACATGCATGCATTGCAACAAATATTAGAGACTCACACACGAGTACGCAGCACTTACAGGCGCTGCGTAATTGCAAGTGTTTAACAGCCACGAGATGGGTGTGACATACCTGATACATTCCGGCCTCTGGTGTCGGTGTGACTCGGACAAAGGTGGCAGTACACATGCGCCTGCTCCCCATTTCTGCGCGGCCGCTCGATACCAAGATGGGTGTCAAGGTCAGCAAGGATGGCTGCAACCCGTACAAAGAGGGAGTCCTCTGCAGAGGTGCCAGCGCTACTGCCACCTTCACCCTGTTTCGGCACAGGTGCAGCTGCACTGGTAGGGCCTGCACCATGATTGGCAGTGCCACCATCAACGGTGGCAGGTACGAGAGCGGCTCCGGCTGCAGTAGCGCCGCCAGCGCTGACAACGTTGTCGTTGGTAGAAAGAGGTGCTGTTCCTGTGCCTGCTGCTGGCACAGCAGGACCTGATGGCACAGCTCCACCTGCAGCAGGGGGAACAATGAGCACCAGAACCACAGGGGGGCAGTTATGATGGACCTAGCTACTATACGCATATCGTCTTTGACCACAGTAGCGCTTGCGTACTTGAGGTATGGCGCACATGTCATTTTTGCAATAACTTGTGCACACACCACTGGCCAAGTTAGTGGCCACAGTCATGGCAGGTGCACCATGATTGACATGTACTACCACTTCAAAATATGCTATGGCACATGGCCACTATCAACCAAACATATATGGGCATCTCATGGTGCCGGCGGCATGCCGTCTAGCACCTTTACACCACTCACCACCAGGTGCCATTGCAGCTTTGCACACGCAGGCATCGTGGTTGCGCACATGCTTGTTGCTCCTTAAGTGCCTATTCACGAAGTTGTGCAGAGAGGCGTGCTCGTGGATGGTGCGCTTGGCTGTGCCCCCTGGTTTCAGCGTCTTGCCATCACAACAGTCACATACTATTTCAAACGCCGCACACAATGTCTCGAAGTCCGTGTCCGTTGGCACGAAAGTGGGGTGGCGCCTGATGGTGAAGTGGGTGAAGGTTGGACGCACCACAGCAGCCGCATAATTTTCAAGCGCCCGCCCATACTCCTCCAACGCAGCTGTGGCAATTTAGCGAGACAAGTGTAAAGCAATTTATTAGGAACGGGTGAAATATTAACTCGTACAAAAGAGAAAACGTCTGATATTATTTAAAACAGTTGCTGTACGGTACTGCAAAAGGGCGAGATAACAAAAGAGCGAGTCACAGCACACGGACCGCGGACGCACTCCATAACAACAGGGCTGCACAGGTCTCTTTTGGGCCTACGTGAGCACACTTCATTTGTTACGCTGTCTTCAAAAAACACAAACTTGCGACTGCTCATTACAAACATTGCGACTGCTCACCTGATATGGCAACTACAGGGCCCACATCCACGGGCTTGTGGCCCCGCAGCTCCTGTTTGCTGTGTATTATGCTTGAGCACGAGTCGCACCAGTGGCGGTGACATGGCTCGCAAAACACCACCGCTGCTGCAGCACACTCCGGCCTGGTGCACACCCGCCGGGCCAGAAACGGCTGCTGCGTGCCTCCACAGCGCGGGTCCTGCTGCTGGTGCACCTTGTTGTAGCACTCGGCGCACACCGGCTCCAGGGCAGCACTCGCACCTTCAGTACCGAAGCTGCAGCCCACACAGCTTAGCAGGTGCGACAAATCCGCCTGCGTGTTACTGCACCAGCAGCATTTCAGCTGCTGCCGCTCCTGCTGCCGCTCCTGCTGCCCTTGTTGCACCCCATCTCCTCTCTCGTCCATTGACGCAGCCACACCGAGAGCCACACGCAAGCTAGCAGCACCACTGCTACTAGTAGTAGCTCCCGCAGCAGCAGCACCAGCCCCTGCTGCCACGATGGCGATGTCTGCCAAGCAGAAGAGCAGCAGTACCAGTCCCGGCATCTGCCCGCTCTGCCCGTGGTCCGTGGTCAGTGGCAGGCACACCCACCCATGGCCATGTCGGAGGTAGTGAAAGTCTTCACTGAAAGACCTCGGATTTGAGCAGCTCTCATCACGAGCATTTCAAAAACGTGTCTACCGGGTGATAACTATTTAATCTTCAGGAATTAATACCGAATGAAAATCCCAGGCTTTTCGCACCCCCCTGCAGGAGTGCGGGTGTGTGTGGGGGGGGGGGGGAGTTGGGACCCCGAGGGCGGCGGCGGCGCCGCACCCGGGCCGCGGGGCACGGCACCGCCGCCAGAGGATCAGGCGCGGCACAGCGCGAAGACAGGCACGCCCAGCCGCCGTCTGCGAAAGCCTCCTTGAGCACCGCCTGCCGTGGCTTCACCTCGGACAGCGCGCTTAACCAACGCTGCTGACGGGCTTGCCAGCGCGCACGCGCGGCAATTTTTTCATGCTTAGAGCATCTCCACCCGCAACCGCAAAAACCCCCCGAACGCAAACAAAAGTGGGCCTCGCACTTTTGGCCAACTTTTGCGGGAGCCCGCAAACGGGGTTGGCGGCC